>JAPJBO010001846.1:0-27678 GCA_030068145.1 Diplonema papillatum
AGTCTCCTCAAGCATTTCCTACAAAGCAGGTGCTTATACAAAAAAGCTCACCTTGATGGCCATGATATCGGCTTGCTTTGTGTCGGGCTCTGGCCAGACGGCACGCAGCCGCCTTGCGTCCGGGTCGCGCCTTCGGAACATCAGCAGGTACGCGTCGGGAGTGATCACGGCATCGGCCAGCATCGGCGTGACGACCGAGTCGTCGAAGCGCCACCAGCGCCCGTTTATGAGGATGAAGGAGAAGTAGTGGCCGCAGTCGTGCGTGAGCCCCCGGTGGTTGATGACGGCGTACAGGTCGTAGACGGTCTGCGGAGTGGAACGGAATCTTTATCCAACGTTGAGACAGAACTCCTCCTCTCATGCATGTTTGATGCTAGCAATTGCTTCAAGAGGGAAATATTGCAAGAATGCGCTTGGAATGGTTATGTACTCAACATCGCACTGATCCTATGCTGTCTGCCTTTCATGCTAGCAAGTCTTCTTCGAAGAAAACTTGATGATACAGGAACAGAACGTCAAATGGAAAACAGGTGGGAAAGGGGAAGCAGGGAATGTGAGACTCCGCAGGTAGGGTACGAAATCTTGGAGGCCATTCCACAGTTAAAGGTAGCTCGTCACTGGATCCATCGGACGGGGATTCTCAGTCCTGTTCGGTGATATCGTTGAGGAATAGCAAGAATGTTGAAGTATGGTTAAAGATAATACAGTGGTGTTACCTGAGGGGGGTATCTCAGGCCGCCCACGTGATAAAGCCGTTACATGAACCACATGGATTAGCATGCACTTTTCTCACGGGCTAGGTTACTTAATGATGTCATCATCGCCTGCCATTGCGTCATTAACATCGAGTACTTGCGGTGCAAACGGGGCTAGGTGATCTGGCGAGTCTGATGCCGTTAAGCAGCGGCTGCCGGCTTCTCCCGTGACACCTTTCATATGTAGTTGGTTGCCATGAATAGACTACATTGTAGAAAGAGTAGCGTTGGCACTCTTTCGAGTTCGTTCGCAGCTCGCCGGGAACAGGCACACCCGGGTATGTTACTGTTTCAGGTTCGGGTTCTGCGGGGCAATATAGGGGAACCGGAGGTGGGAGGTTGCGGCACACGTTCTGGATCTCCGGCGAGTCGGCGCACCACGGGCGGAGGTCGAGGCCCTCGAGGGGCACCGTGACGCAGGTGCGGATTTTCTGCCCGCAGAGGTTGTAGCGCTTGAAGAATACGACGAAGACAGGCGGCAGCCGCCAGAAGACCTCGGACCCCTTCTTCCGCGTCGCCGTGTACTCAGTCGGCGCGGGTGTGCCGCTGGGGCTTTCCGGGGGTGCCCGTCTTTTGGCACACGCTTCGCAGTGCGACTCGGCTTCGTCGACGGCGGTGAACGCGTCGAGGCAGTCGGCGAGCGTCAGCTTCGTCTTCTTCGCGACTTCTTCGTCGGCCGCGCCGACGAAGCTGTCGTGCACGTCGAAGTGCTGCAGGAGGCGGTCGTTCGAGAACTTCTTCAGCAGCGCGCTGTCCCAGTCCGCGGCGAACGTCGTGTTCGGCGACACCGCCCCCACTCCACCGTCAAACACACATCCGAGGCACCCAGTCGTCCACGCGCAACTCGCGCAGCCGGTACCGTTCTTGGTCACCGTCGTGATGATGAACGGGTACTTCCGCGCTCCGCCCTCCCCTTCTTCCGTCCCCGGGAACTCGCCGTCTGCGTTCTCTTGCACGGTGAAGTCGGGCATCATCCAGCAGCAGGTCGGCCACAGCCGGCTTTTCAAGTCGGCCTCAGAGATCGTGATGGCCGTCGACGTGTTCATAGCGGACGCGCTGAAGTAGTCAAGCTGCTCTGCAGACCGGATGCTGCAGTCCTTCAAATCGCGCGACGGCTGCCTGCGCACGTCGTCGTCGCGCGCTCGGCTCGGGTACGACAGAATCGACGGGGCGCAGTACACCTTCGGACTCCACACCGTCCCCCGCAACGCGTCTCCCAGCGATACACACTCCCGGTGGACGATTTGAATGATGCTGTCAACATCTGGGTCGTGCCCTGCCAAATAGTACACGGAGATCGGCGCCGACGAAGCGACGTCGGCCACGCGGCTGGACGACCGGAGGAACGTCTCCACGACGCCGCCGTCCGCCGAGAGCTGCACCGCCAAGAATTCTTGGGGCGACGCTTTCTGGTCGGGCCCCGTCGGCTTCCAAGGCCGCCGGGTCGTCGTGGGGAGGGGGTCGGTGCGCACCCAAGGGGGGTCGTTGTTGACGGCGTGGCAGACCACGGAGAGCACGTCGTTGATCGTTGTGTCCTCGTTGACTTTGACGTTCAGTTTGACCGGGATGAACGGCCCGCGCACGGTGATGGTTTGATACGCGGTGGGTTCCGTCGCAAGGGCAAAGCTGAGCATCGACTCGAGGGAAAAAGTCCGGTTGATTGTCCGGCAGGCTTGGCATTCTACCTGCTTCTTGAACTGCATCGTGAACAGCTTCGTGACCACGCTCGACTCGCGTTTCATCAGGTCGTGCCACCGCTCATCGGCGATGTCACGGTCCGCTCTCCCGTCGCTATCCCGGTACTGCGTGAACGGGACGTCATACGGCTTCGTGATGTCCGCTGACAACCCGACGAGAAACGTCAGCATGAACTCCTGCGCGTCGTGCTGCCTGTTGCTCGCGTACTCCGGCCGGTACTGGCCGAACACGTTTCGAAACCTCCTCGGCGCGATGACCCGCTCGCTGGTGCACCAGAGGTTCTCCATGAGCTCCGCGTAGGCGACCGCCAGCTTGCCGCCCATGCCCCAGGTGGACTTCGTGTTGATCTCGAACGCGTAGTCGGCGTGGTTCAAAAAATACTCGCGCAGGAGCCGAGTGTGCGACAGGCACTGCAGGGCGGCCGCCATGTAGCACGTGTTCCCGAGATTCTGCAGGCCGACGCGTCCATCGCCGTCGTCCCACGTCGCAATCCGAGGCAGGACCCTAGTGATCCACTCCACCGGCACCGTCGTCATGATTCCTGTGCAGAATCGGGTGGGAATGGGCAAGCGGAAAGCCAGAGAATGTCAAGCGAGCAAGCATAAAACTTGCGACACGCTTTTTGATGTCGGAGATGTGCCCCAACATGTGCTGGAAATTGTGAAACGGCAGGTTGAGAACGTAACTTGCTACGACTCCCTAAGGGACCTTTGAGTAAGTGAGCAGACGATGAACCAGAGGTATTAGAGTGTTTTTCGTAACGGCAGGGAGAGAACTGTGTTGTGCACGTTGCGCGAGAACAGAGCAGAAACTTGTAGGAGGCCCGGGGTATGTAAAAGACTGTTTCCCGACGGTCGTTGGCGGTGAACGAAAAAGAAGAGACGGGACGTCAGTCCCGACCTCCTCTTCACCAAGCTCACCCGCCCGACCTGTCGAGTTGCTTCGGCATTTTTTGTTGAACGCTTACGCCCGCCACTGAACCCAGATATACCTGTGTTTCGTGTGGGTTACAGCACATTTACCTCCTTTGATATTTTGCAGCTGGCAGCCTCCTCAAGCATTTCCTACAAAGCAGGGTGCTTATACAAGAAAGAAATCTTAGAAAATACTCGAGGGACTGCCTTGTGCTCATTTCGACGGAGGCTAGAGGGGGAGAAAACAGTACAACTACAAAGTGGGTCTTTTTTGTTGAACGCTTACGCCCGCCACTAAACCCAGCTTTGTGTTTCGTGTGGGCTGCAGCACATTTACCTCCTTTGATCTATCGCAACTGGCAGTCTCCTCAAGCATTTCCTACAAAGCAGGTGCTTAGACAAAACAATTTCGTTCCGGCCTTCATCGCCCTGCCACGCATAACACAACACACCACTAAACACAGCACATACCCTGGTTGATGAGCATGACGAGGACGGTCGTGGCTTCGACGGCCGGAGCGGATGCCTCCTCTTCCGTCTGGGCGGCGACGGCGGGCTTCGCACCCTTGCTCCCCTTCTTGGCGAGCAGCTTTTTCTCCGCCTTCGCGTCCTGCTTCCGTCTCTTCTTCGTCGAGCTGCTGGATGACGGCTCCCGCTCCTCGATGGAGGACGTTGACGCCGACGCCTCCGGCAGCCCAGCCTTGCGGCCGGCCGCTTTGTTCTGGCTTTTTTTCTGCGGCTTCTCGTCCTTCTGCCGCTTCTTGAAGAACGACGTCGAGAGCGACGAAGGCGACGACGCGGCGTCGCTGCTGGACGCGGATCGGTCGTCCGTCGAGCAACTCGCCCGCCGCTGGGCCGCGGCGGGTCGGTTCAAGTGACGCACTACAGCGCGGGCTGGAGCCGAGCTGCGTACGTCGGCTTGTGTGTAGTAGAAGGTTTCAAGCTTCGTTCCGTACGCCAGGGAGTCTACCGCCGGCGCGGTGGTCGAAGACGGAGAGCCGTCGAGCTCGAAAGGGTAGTTCGAATAAAAAGACGTGTTGATACGCCCGTTGGGGAACATTTCGGGCGTGTTCACGGGGTGCCGCGCCGGGTTGATGTGGAGCAGGAAAAAGTGCCCGTCCTCCAAGTTCATGTCTTCCAGCGTCGATCCTTCGAGCACCTCGAGGCCGGCTTTGTCGTACAAACGGGCGCCCGTCGCACTGATGCTCAACTCTCCGCACATCCGCAAAATAACATCGCGGGCGGTACTCATCGAGCTCAACGTAAGCTCCCGCATAGATTCCGTGCTCTGAGGTTCCTCTGGGTTCCCCAGCGCAACCATCACAGTAGGCGGGTACAGTTCGACCTCTAAATCGCCGTTGTACCTCTTCACCGCTTTCCTTGCGATCGTCGGCTGCGTGCCGTACCACGCCTCGACAGCCCGCCAGGCCCCCTTCGTCAACAGGGCGTAATCCTTTCCTTCGCTGATGTCTTGCCGCAGGTTCGCGCACGCGTCGAGTAGGCTGAGTGGAGGGTAACAATGGCAGCTTCTTTTAAAAAGACACGAGCACTGCAGCGGGGAATTCACGGACTGGAGACCTCTCGACGCCGATCCTGGCAGGGAAAATCGGCGAGACCCTTTCTTTGATTGATCGCGTGGGACCAATGCTCGCCCAGTTTCTCAAACGCTTCAAACGGTCTTCTCGACATTCCGACGGGGGGTTGTTGTTAGAGTCTAAATTCGTTGGAGGATCCGGGGTAATAAAGACTCCGAGTGACCATCGTCGACAGGGTTCCTTCATGAAATCGTATATTGGCATGCAGAACTTATGTGTGGTAGTAGCGGCGCATGTGCGTGTTTGTGTCTTTGCTTTTCTAGGGTTTATTGTGGTTCAGAGGTTCGGTGTTTTAGGGTCTCCGGTTGACCATTGAGGCTGTGAGGCGGGTAGTATGAGGGAAGTAGGTATGACTGTAAATATTATAAATGGCTAGCCAAGTTTGTAAGTGTTGCGACCGACACCAAGCAGAAATACGCTTTTGAATTTAGTCCTGGCCCCCTACGCGCTGCATCTTTTCTCAGAGAAATCGAAGAACTTATTTTTCTGTCAAATCAAGAGCGACACCACGTCTTCTTTTGTTTGCCTCTGTTCTAACCTCTCGGTTACATTTCATTGTGAACAATAAATGCGACTATTTATCTCATTCGTTGGGCTCTGTTGAAGAAGTGGGTTAAGGCATACTCTTGATTGATGGTGGATGCGTCGTTGGGCTGAGCTTCCATCGGATCTAAGAACGCAGTCCACCACGCCTTGTCAATCAGGCACCATTCCAACCCTTCCACGTTGTTGATGGCCTGCAATCGCTGGACCAGCCGTACTTCTTCGTCCCTGCTTGTTTTTGGAGTAAAAGTTCGCATTTGATATCATGATGCCGGGATTGCCCAACAAGAATCAGACGAAGCCCACGCCCAGCAAACCCAAGCATGCAAGTGTGTCAAACACTTGGATAGCCAGCAAAGATTCTTTGTCGCCCTGCTCGGTACGGTTGAATCTATGTATGCAATACGGGTAAATTCAAGCACAGTGTGCAGGTTGAAATACAAGCCGGCCGCCCTGAAATACTCGTGGAGCTGCCTAGTGCCTACTTCGAAGGAGGCCAGAGGTGGAGAAACAGTACAACCACGGTCTTTTTTCTTGAACGCAGGTTGTTGCGTGGGGTGCTATCGCATGCTGATGAGTACCACGCTATCTTGCCTTTACTTTGACATTTCGCAAGTGGCAGCCTAATTCCTACGAGGCAAGTGCTTCTACAAAATACTCGAGGGACTGCCTTGTGCTCATTTCGAAGGAGGCTAGAGGGGGAGAAAACAATACAACTACAAAGTGGGTCTTTTTTGTTGAACGCTTACGCCCGCCACTAAACCGAGATTTACCTGTGTTTCGTGTGCAAGCATTTCCTACAAAGCAGGTGCTTATACAAAAGAAAAGAAAGCGTTGCGAGCACACCTTGTTTCCGGCTTCATGCGAATCTCTATGCACGTAAGGTGCCACACCGCCGCAACAAATTCCGATACCTCGAGAGACACAGAAGAGCACATGGTGTACCAGCATTCGAAATCGACCACCTCCGGCAGTTCTAACACGCGATCGAGGATCTGATTGTGGACGGTTCGAGCGTTACGCCCCTGAGGAGACCAGTAGTAGCACAGGCAATGGGTCTTTATCCAGATGGACTCACGCACTGCGCTCAAAATTCGGCTTGTAAGCAGCACAGGCGCAAACTGTCAAGCACGCCGGCTGATACGAAGCCAATAATCATGATGGGAGAGCTATGAAGTACCGCCCACCAGCATTTAGTCTCATAGGATTCGCTACCGCGCTGGCGACCTTTCCCGCGAGGGGGCTAGAAGTTTTGCTTTCCTTGACCGCAGTGCGCCGTAGGTGGAAACGGCACGGTTTCATCTCATTCCAACTTGGTGAAACAAAGACTGGGCATACCGCTTTCGGCACTGGTCGCCTTGGCAGCTGAAGTCCGGAGGCGCGGTTGTACAAGTCGTCAGCGTCGAGGATGACAGACAGGATCCCGGCAATGCGCCGCTTCGGGATGCCGCTGCTCACCGCCGCAGCATCGAACGGGGGGGTTTCATTTGCGGGAGAAGGCGTGCCCACAGGGTCGGAATGGGCGGCAGGCTGGGGCAAAAGGCACGGCGGTTCGACGGGTTTGGGCACTTCAGCCGGAATGGTCAGAACGAGGGGGGGCGTCGTGTGGTTGAGGGACGGCGTGGCGGCGGGCACTGCGGGCTCGACGAAATCAGCGTCGGAAGACAGGGAGAAGAGGTCGTAGCAAAGCCGGAGTTTTTGCTTGAGCGTGCCGACGCGCCAGGCGGCTGCCGCTTGGACGAGATCCCGCAGGGACACGGTCCCGCTGCGGTCTTTATCGAACGACAGCAGCATGTTCCGGCAGATCGGCTGCGTGACGGCCGTGAACAGCGTCTTGTACTCAACCACACCCAAACAGCTGCGCTGCCGCAGGTCCGCATGCGCTGTGGCCAGGTTGTCGAAAAACGACTGCTCCAACCCGAGCCCGGCAGCCAGCGCCTGCTCGTTGTCGACGGGACGGTCTTCGATGAGTTCCTTGTGGTGGTGCGAGAGGCCGCTGGTCCCGGATTTCTCGAACTGCCGTATCCAGCTGATGAGCTCCGGGTGGTCGTCGTTTTCGAGCAGCCAGCGCCGGAAGCGGTCCGGCGTCATTTCGACGTCCTGGGGGAACGCCGTTTTCACGATGTCCCGCATAGACTCGCTCTCGCACCGCGAAGCGAACCGCAGCACGTCCTCGTGCGCGACGCGGTCATCGCGGTCTTCGTCGATCACGTGGAAAATGAGCTTCGCCCGCTCCTCGGGGGTTCCCGCGTACAGCACCGCGAGCCCGCTGAGGAGGTCGTCGAGGCCCAGCGGCCCGTGGCTGCGCGAGTTGAGTGCCTGAAAGAGGGCGCGGGAGAGCACGTTCGGAATGCACGGCAGCACGCTGCTCAGGAACCGCTCTTGGAAGCTGTCGACGCTGATGCCCTTCGCGGTGCAGCCGTTGGTGAGCTGCCGGTACGCGCGATCCAGCTGCCCGGCGCGCTGCGGGCCGAGGCGCTGCCGCGCCTCATCCGGCGGTATGATGCAACGTGACGTTTCCACGCCCATCGTCCCCTCAGCTCGAGGCCCCCCGACTATTGCCAGAAAAGGTACACAGCCTGGTCCGATTCCGCACCGATCGGATAGGAACCGTGTTCGGATCCCAGCCTGATTCGATGTCTGGTTACTATCAGGTCTGGCCTGATAACAGGACGCCCTCGTGGCCGCTCCGCGCGGCTGCCAAAACCGGGGGTGGCACCACGTCACCGGAGATGCACACGGCTCAAAAAGTGCAAATGTGCGCGCACGTCTTCGCTGATGATGGAAAAGTGCGCTCTGCCCCTGCGGCCGGGCCGTCCGTTTCAACTGTGCGTTGAAACCGAGACAACCGAGCCGAACGCAGCGGCGGCGTGCGAGGGAAACTCACGGTGCAGCAGAACGGGAGGGACGTGCCAATCCTTAAGGACGCAGCACAGACCCTCGTTCTGGTTTTGCGCCGACGGGGGTCGAAAGGCCGAGTCTCGCTGGGTGAAGCTTTTCCCGGGAGAAGACAAACTGGCAGAGCAACCCGGCACCGCAAGCGTTCCGGCAGCAGTTCAACAACCGAGCTCCAAGCGAGGAAAGGTTGGGGAAAGCGAGGTACACCACCTCCCCTTTAGACCGGGTGTCGCTCAGCACTTGGGCGGGGACAACGAGGGTCGACGCTGACAGCTCCAGTGCGGGTGGGGTGTGGGGATTGCAAGAACGTGCGTGGAACGGGTATGCTCAACACGCACTGGTCCCGTCTGCGCCGTGGTTCGGTCCGGTAAGCCAACCAGCGCGGGTGGGGCGGGGGGCGTGCCGGCGGCGACCTGTATGCAGCGTTATCGCCGGCCGGCTGCCACCGCGACCCGTGCAGCCGAGGGCGAGGCGCTATTGGAGCAATCGGCGGGGGTTCGGGCCCCCCTCGCAGACCGCTATCTCCCCCTCCGTGGTGGCAGCTCTGACGATGCACCCGTGTGGGTCACCCCTACCCCCGCCACTGCCCCTCACCGGTATTTGCAATTCCTGGACTGTCGTTCGATATACTATAGCAACGTTGTCGTGAGATAAAATTTCTGGACTGTCGTCGATATACAAAGCAACGTTGTCGGGACTGTCGCCGATTTACTAAACTAACTATGTAGACTTGCTGTGCGCAACCTTCACATTTTTACGTACCACGAAAGTCCATAAGAGAACTTCACATAACCTTCAGAGTGTGGCTGGTTAAAGAAATTGAAAACGGGTTTTTGCCTAGAGGCTTTTCGTGTTATTCTGCAGATGCTTTGAGCTATCTCTGTGTCTATGCTTTCACTCGTCTTCTTAACCATGGTTAAGTGCGCAAATGGTGTCAGCCGAAGCTAGTAAAGCTTCGGCGCCGCCCACGTTATGTTGTTTAGCGGCGGCTGCCAAACAACCCGTGAACACCGCGCAAGGTGGTAAAACGCTCGTTTGTCTTCTTTTCGATTGCTTTTAATGGGGCATGCAGGCCTAATATGCCAGAATGGAAAAGAGACGGGGGGGGAAAGGAAAAGGTTTGTGCCCTCGTAGCTCGCCGGGCCAGCTCCAGATAGGACTGGGCTAGGTATTTTGGTGGCATCATGCCGCATGCGGGGTTTTTTGCACAGGTGCGCTCGTGGATTTCGACCCCGTGCGTTGGCAAAAGATCCGCCGCTCAGTTTTTCGGTTGCCCACAGTGGGAACATTCCAGTGGCTGAGCGCTACCTTGAGATGTCTTATAACATCCTGGTCGGACCGTGTCTTCTTCGTGTCCGGTTTCCCGCTTGGTGACTGGCTGGCTATTGGACTGGCTGTCGGCATGCGTCAGCCAGTCCAACAGCCTCAAGCCCCTTAGGCCTTCGTTGAAGAAGCTTGACCCGTCCCCAGTAGGATTGGGAACGGGAAAAACAGATGTTTCAAGCAGTCACCCGACAATCCCTTGCGCTGGGTTTGTCCGGTATAAGGGCGTGTCCTTACTCATCCTTTCTTCTGGCAGGATTAATCAGACACCACATAGATCAGAAACCCTTGTTGCACACAGCGGGCCGACTCCATGTCCAGGTCATCGAGCAACGTGCTAAAGCACAGGGGACGATTGAACATCCGGCGACTTCAGTGCACTTCATAGCAGTGTCCAAGGTAACGCACGAGCAACTCATTGCCATGCTGTTGAAGCGCGCGTATTGTAACGCGCTGGGGGAATCGATCACGCACTCAGCAGTATAATCGTTACTCACGCAATGCGCGACTTCTTCGTCTTGGAGTCAGGCGCTTTGCGGAGGCAGCTCGCTCCTGAGAAAGAAAACGGGCCAAAAGGGCTGCATTCCTTCGCGTTTCTGATTTCTTTTTCCTGGGGGCTTGGCAGCAACTTAGCAGGTAAGTCAGCAGCCGTCCCCTTACCACGAACCAAGCAGGGCGAGAAGGAGTGTCTCAGCTAGAAAAGCTGTTTCACGTACAGGAGATCGTTGCCAACGGGTGCTTGCCCTTGGGTGCACCGTGGACAACATCTAAAATAGACGCTAACGCAAGTCCTCACGCAAACAATAGCGATGCAATCGTCGCTTCCCATCTCGACGCCAGTTCAATACCGAAGCCTTTCTCATTGTTTGAAGCCTTTCCCCCTTTGAAGCCATCCTCCGATTTAGAGTGCCGCAGCCCACTCCCCGACTCAAAATGTACTGGAATTATAGCTTTTGCATTAGTGTTGCGACCGTGTTGGCAAGATGCAGCAACGTGTTGTTGTTTTCAAGCCTTGAATTGTTTTGGTGCTGCGAAATTACTGATAGAGTTACCAACGTTGCCGCTGACTCGCGGTTGAGTGCGCAACCAGGATACCGAGGCCAGGGCGAAGCAGTTTACGAAGCACTCATTTGCAGCGGACTTATTTGCACCTCCCGCTCCTATCGTCCCTTCAGGTCGAAAACGCAGGGGAAGGAAGCTGCGTGAGTAAATCAACCGCAAGTGCCGCGCGCGCCGACCCGCGATCCTTTTGGCGTTGTTCACCGGCTTCGAGGCGTTCGCCGTTTGAAAATATCCCGCCGCTGTCGTCTACACTAGGAGTGGGGAGCAAAAAAAAAAGGGAGCGGCCCATCGTCGAGGCCCACGCAAGGGACTTCGCAACGTGAACCATGCATTCCTGCAGAATGCGAGGGTGCCTATGCTCTTAAATGCTGGAGCATAGTCATTGCCCACTCGGCCTTCCGAAAATCGTGAGGTGCCCGTTGTCCTCGGCGCGTTGTGATTCTTGCCCGGAGCGTGGACGCGTGCAGATCTTGGCTGTGGTGCAGGTCCACTGGCGAAGGCGTAAAATCGTGCGATTCAAGCTGGAGAAGATGAAGACAAGAGACAGAGTGAAAGCCGGAGTTTGCACGGCTTTCTTCAGTGAAGAACGGCGGAGGTTGTTGATTGCATGCCGTAAAAAAGAATACGGGCCACTACTACGTAGCAACTGAAAGTGCAAGACTAGTGGGTCGCTGTGCTTTAAAGGAGCAATCCTCGGTTCCAGACCCAACCTGTAGCTCCTGAACGCGTCGGCAACTCAAGCCGGAAGTGAAATGACTGGACAGGCATATAAGCAGCCTGAATATTGGCTCCTGTCGGGGGGGGCGTATCTACGTGTTTGCCGTCGGGAGAACGCCCGGAAGAATACTCGAGGGACTGCCTTGTGCTCATTTCGAAGGAGGCTAGAGGGGGAGAAAACAACACAGCTACAAAGTGGGTCATCTTTTTGTTGAACGCTTACGCCCGCCACTGAACCCAGCTTTACCTGTGTTTCGCGTGGGCTACAGCACATTTACCTCCTTTGATCTATCGCAACTGGCAGTCTCCTCAAGCATTTCCTACAGAGCAGGTGCTTTAACACTGCTTATACAGAAAAAACAACGAAGCTCAGAGCTCCGGGTTTTTCTGCTTCTCCCCTGCGCCCTTCTCCTCTTTCTCGTCGTCGTCCTTTTCTTCTTCGTCCGCCTCCTTGTCGCCCTGGCGCTTGCCTTCGCCGTGCTGCTCTTTGTTGTTCTCGTCACGCGCCTTCCGGTCTTTGTTGCCTTCGTGCACTTCGTTGTCTTCGCTTCCTTCCTGCGCTTCGCTTCCCAGGCGCGCTTCCTTGTCTTCTTTTTCGTCCCCTTCAAGCGAGTCGTGGGCTTCTTTGTCGTCGATGTGGGTTCGCACCGCGTGCCTGTCGTGCAATAGATCGGCTTCGACGACGTCCTCGACTTCCTTCACGTCGTTGTTCTTCTGCTCGTCGTGGTGCGCGGAGACGTCGGCTTCGGCACTGTCTTGCCCGAGGGCCTCTTTTTGCTTCGCCTGCTGCTTCTGCTGCGGTTTCTGTTGCTTCGGCGCCGCGTCCGCCGCCGCCGCCGCCGCCTCCAGCTTCGCCACCGCCGCCTCCAGCTTCGCCGCCGCCGCCTCCTTCCGCTCGAGCTGGCTCTTCAGGTCGGCAATCGTGAGCTCGAAGTCTTCCGCGCGGTTCGCGCTTTGTTCGATGCGCAGGCCGGCGATGGTCGCGTCCCGCTCGCCTAGCTGCTTCACGAAGTCGGCCTTCTCGTCCGCCCACGCGGACGACAGCGTGGCTTTGGAGCTGCGGTGCGGTGAGTGATTGATTGTTTTTTTTTTACCAAACATGAAATGTTGGAGGAAATGAGAAGCTCGTCGCCGCAAACCGTGGCGTTTTCACTTGCGTCCTGAATCCAGCTTTACGTAAAAAACGATCAGGCACTGCGTTCAACGAAAAATATATAAAACACCTAAATGTCTACCATGTTGTGGGGCACCCCGTCGAGAAAGAGCAAGTTCTCGTATCCAAGCGAGCTCGCTGCAGCTTTCGAGCGGGTGACAGGGAGCAAACCCCTGAGAGGGGTGAAGCTGTTGACGGGCGAGGCGACCTCCTTCGTAAGGTCGCGGTTCTCACGCACGGAGGAGACCGCGGTGCGCCAGCTGCGCGCCGTGGTGGCCGGGGTTCTGGGCGTGGAGGCGGCTGCGGTGTCGAGCCTGATGGGCTCCCGGCTTCTGCTGTCTTTCTGGCAGCTGCACAAGAAGGCACCGGAAGTGGTGGCGGCAGAAATGGCGCGTCTCAACATCGACTATGACACGGACCTGGAGGAGACGAGCGAGGAAGACACGGAGGACATCGAGGACGAAACGCCGATAGCCGGCGGCGTTGAAGATGCACACAGAACGGCCTCAGCAGGCCGCGGCACCGGTTTACGGCCCCCTGGAGTCCCCCACGCCCGACCCGTTTCCCGATCGCGCTCACCCCCCATCACGCCCCCCCCGGTTGACAACGCCATCATCGCTCTCATCGAGCGGATGGAGAAAGACCGCAAGGCCGAGATGGCCGAGCTGCGGGCTGAGATAGCCCAGCTGAAGAAGGCACCGCCAGCGCCGCGCGCGACACCGGACGCAGCACAGTCGCGCGCCAACTCCCAGGCCTCGGAAAACGGGGACGCTCTTCCCTCGGTCCGCGGAGGGGAGAGCGATTACTCGGAAGGCGGAATCTCGGTCGACGCCCCCCGCGAGACGGTGCTGCTCGACCCCGCTTTCTGGGTCAACATGGACCGCACGGAAAAGGCGGTGCTCCTAATGGAGCTCCGCCTCCACTTTGTGGTCCCCCTCACGAAGGCCCCTCACGAATCGGGGTTCCTGCTCGGCCAACTGGCCGAGCTTCTCACAGGCGTGGGAACCAGCAGTCCGGAGCAGGACGAGTTCGCAGTCCGCCTCGCGCGAAACGTTATCGTCCGCCTTCTTGTGCTAAAGACGGGGTACGAGGTGTCATGGGACGGTGCGCAGGCGGTAAGCGACACGTTTTTCGGCGCTCCGAAGGTCCCCGACTACCTGAAAAAGTCGATGGACGTTGCCGACACGTTTCGGAAGAAGAAACCGAAGCCCGAAACGACAACCACCACCACCAGAGCGAACCAAGAGGGCAAAGGCCCATTTCGCCCCAGGGAAAAAGGCGCAAAGACCGGAAGCAAGACCGCCGCGAACAGCGGAAGGTGAACGGAAATGTCGTCTGCCCACCCTGCCCACCCTCGCACTTCCCTATCACAACCTTCTTGAAGGGGCTCGAGGCACCCGCAAAGTTGAAGCGCGGACGACCGGTGCTCGTCGAAGCGCCACCGTCAAAACAGGAGATGCGACGCGTCGAAGTTGCGGCGCGAAACCATCTGTCGCTTGCGCTCGCGAGCTCGACGTGGCGGTCCTTGGAGTCGACGCACCGACGTATGCTCCAGTTCAAGTGGAATTGGGAGTCCCGCTCGGAGCGGGAGATCGACGTCCCAACGGCTGTCGTTTTGTGGCTGACAAGGAAGATGCTGGGGGAGCCCGGGCGCGCTCCCATAGTGTGCTCGTCAGCGCTGCAGTATCTGCAGGACCTCAAGTCAGCCCAGCGCCGGGTTGGCGCGCCCATCAGCGACTCGCAGGTGGTGCGCGACTTCGAGAGGTCTCTACGGAGGCAGGGCGCTATGCGCCCGACGCGCCAGGCGGTCCCCGCTACGCACCAGGACATCCAGAGGGTGCTCAGGAAGGAGGCGGGCTCACAGGTTGGGCTTGCGATAGCTCTTGCATGGGCGGGGGCCGCGCGGGTGTCGGACGTTACTCGCCTGACGGTTGGGGACGTCTCCTGGGAGGACGGTTTCGTCGCTGTGAATTGGTCACAAACGAAGTCGGACCCTTTCCGTCTGGGTGTCACCACTGGTCTGGTGCTGTCGGAAGACTGGTCGGCCGAGCTTCGGCGGCATGTCGAGGGACGGCCTCCTGGGGAGCTGATCCTGTCCGTGTCATACGCGCAGGTGAAAGCGGCCCTGAAGCGGGCTCGGCCGGAGTTAACCGGCCACTCGATTCGCCGGGGGGCCCTGTTCCGCCTACTCCAGAAGGGGCTCCACTTGGAGGAGATACGACGAGTGTCGCGCCACAGCAGTCTGGATGCCTTGGTCCGGTATCTGCCAGCCGGGAAGCTGGCCGTGGCCCGCGAGACGGCGACTTCGTCGGGCCTCCTCGCCGTGAACGTCCTCCCGTGAAAAAGCCGATCCTCCCGCTCGCCCCGGCTTTTCCAAGAGTCCGGCGTCCCAAATACCATCACCTTTCTCCGTACGATCCCACGTCCCTTGAGACGGGGGGTCCTGACATCGCCTTTCCTTACAGCCAGGCGCTCTGCATCAGGACTACAGGCGGAAGTGTCTCGGTTCCCGCGGCGAAGGCGAGGGGGAAGCTGGCCCCGATCTCAACTTCTCGTCTTAACTTTGATGCGCTCGTTTGCCTGGACACAGAGGGCGTTCTAGTCGGCGTGCTGGACGTTATACGGTCTCGTGAGGCTTTTCTAGGGGCCATGCGCGATGGGGCGCGTCCCATCCTGGACGGAGACCCCGGGCTCCCGAGGGGGCTCTCTCGATTCATGCTGCGCCACCTTCCGACGTTGGAGTCGTACGGCGTGGTGCGGGCGCGTACAGACGCCTGTGTGGTCTTGCCAGCTTTTACAGTTGAGAAGAAGTCCGGGGGGCTTCGTCTGGTCGCGGATGGCCGGAAACTCAACGCACTGATGAAGAAGCCCCCGGCCATGCTTCTTCCCGGCATCGACGATGTTGTGAGCAGGTTCCTCGCGTCGAAGTTTGTAGCGCAGGCGGATGCTGTGAGCTGGTTCTACCAGTTCCCCCTCGAGGAGTCGGTCTCGCGTTTCTTTGGCATGAACCTGTCTGGCCCAAGGGGTCGATTTACGAAGGTTCAGCTCTCCGTGATGTGCATGGGCTGGAACTGGGCCCCCTGTATAGCCCAGCGGACAGCGCGTGTCCTGTTGCCGGAGTCCGAAGGTGTGTGCTGGGTCGACAACTTCTTTGTGATTGGCACCTCGTACGAGGAAGCAGAGAGACGCTATCGGCGTTTTCAACACCGCTGCCAGCTGGTCGGCGCTGCCATGAATACTCATGACAGCATGTACGGACGCCCGCTCAGCCGTTTCGAGGCTCTCGGTCTCGAGTTCGATTTGGGGGTCGAGCCTTCTCGCTACCGATCGGCGCCGTCGTGGGTGAAAAAGTTCCTAGGGGGCGAAGCCCTCGCGCCGGTCATGGGCGGGAGTGCGACACCCCGGCAGGTTTTTACTGTGTTCGGCGGCGTGGTTTGGTTCTTGTTCTCGACCAGGCGACGACTCTGTTTTCTGCGTTCGGCGATGGCTTTTCTGCGCCGGGCGGCATCGCTTTTGGGGGAAGGCACGTGGTCGTGGGATGACACGTACGACGTCCCCTCCTCAGCCCTGTATGATCTGCGGTCGGTGCTCGCGGACCTGTCGAGAAACGAATGGGTAACAGAGGTCGACAGGGACCGGCGTCGTTTACTTGCTTGGTCCGACGCTTCGGACAGCGAGTGGGCAGTGGTTCTCGAGACTCGCCCGGAGCTCGCCTATCAGGGGGTTTTCTTGGACCCATCGGTCCATATATACCTGAAGGAGCTGCTGGCTGCGACGCAGGCGGTCTGGTTCGCATCTCTAGAGGCTCCGGGGTCTTTTCTCGTCCTGAAGGTTGATAACCAGGCAGCTGTATTCGCTCTGAAGAAGGGGCACAGCAAGAATTTTTGGGCAAACGAAGTCCTGTGCCTGTTTTTCAAGATCGTGGAATCTGCGGGCCTCATCATTGACGTTGTCTGGGTGCCCACAGACGTGCAGCGCGCGGACAAGTACACGCGAGGGTGTAAGGCTTTTCCCGGTTCCGGACTCCTCCTGAGAGATCGGATTGGGGGGTTCCACGCCTCACCGGCCTTCGTCTCTTGGTTCCT
The DNA here is from genome assembly GCA_030068145.1 of Diplonema papillatum. NCBI lineage: Eukaryota > Euglenozoa > Diplonemea > Diplonemida > Diplonemidae > Diplonema > Diplonema papillatum. The sequence continues at coordinate 16,744 of JAPJBO010001846.1, forward strand.
GGGCACGTGCTGAAGTGCTTGTTTGTGGAAAATTTCATCAAACGCGGGTGCGTCTGTTTGTTTTGCCGCTGCGCGGACCTGTCGGGAGATGCGTTCAACGAAAACAACTCTCTCTTCACATCATCATCATCATCATTAGTTTTGTATCAGCCGCGGTTGTGCGAGTGACGAGCTCTTATTTTTACCAAACATGAAATGTTGGAGGAAATGAGAAGCTCGTCGCCGCAAACCGTGGCGTTTTCACTTGCGTCCTGAATCCAGCTTTACGTAAAAAACGATCAGGCACTGCGTTCAACGAAAACAACTCTCTCTTCACATCATCATCATCATCATTAGTTTTGTATCAGCCGCGGTTGTGCGAGTGACGAGCTCTTATTTTTTCGAGACATCGCATGCAATGTGTTCCAAAAATGTAAGCAATAAGCGAACCAACACCATACATGCAACATGTTTACATGTCCGTGCTTCACATGGAGATCCCTAACTCAAGACAAACGAGACGTGAAAAGAGGGCCCAAACTTGGCCTGCTCAATAGACATTTTTTGCAGCCGGAGGGTTAAGCCCTCTACGGCAGGCGGGGGGACACACATCCACCTTCCGAATCCAGCAAAAAAGAACGGACTTCTCAGAATCTCTATTACTTTATTTCGGTTTCTATTTCCGTATTACTGCTGACGTGGCACCCGCTCGACGAGTTTGCTTCTTTTTCGAGAATTTGCAACCGGCCGCCTCCTCGATTTTTTCCTGCAAAGCATGTGCGGGCACAAAAAGAAAGGATGACAAACCTCTCGCATGACGCGCCTTTTTCAAGTGCTGCCGCCCGCTCGGCCTCCACCTGTGCGTTATTGGTGTGTCGACTGAACCGCAGGAGTTGAATGCATTAGCCTCACGCCGAAGCGACTGTCCGTTCTCATTGGGAAGACGAGAAACCAGGAAGGTAAAAAAACTCATGTTAGGACAGAACACTCGTCTCGTGTATGCTTGAGGCCTCAAGTAGTTCCCACACAAAGCGGGTGCTAATACAAGAATACTCGAGGGACTGCCTTGTGCTCATTTCGAAGGAGGCTCGACGGGGAGAAAACAATACAACTACAAAGTGGGTCTTTTTTGTTAACACTTACGCCCCCCACTAAACCCAGATTTACCTGTTTCGTGTGGGCTACTGCACATTTACCTCCTTTGATCTATCGCAACTGGCAGTCTCCCAAGCATTTCCTACATGATCTATCGCAACTGGCAGTCTCTCAAGCATTTCCTACAAAGCAGGTGCTTATACAAAAATAAGATGTCACTCGCACAACCGGGGCTGATACAAAACTAATGATGATGATACAAGAAGAGAGAGTTGTTTTCGAAAACGCCACGGTTTGCGGCGAGCTTCTCATTTCCTCCAACATTCCATGTTTGGTAAAAAATTGGTAAAAAATACTCGACGTAGCTGCTTGGACTCCGAATGGAAGGGAGGAAATATAGAGGTAAGGGGCAAATACAATACAAACACAATCTGATTTGTTCTTCGCTTACACCACTTTGTGTGGTTTGTCGTGTAGGGGTAGACCCGCATGACCTCACGTCCGTTCAACACGTGGTTCGGTAGTAACAGCACTTGGGATCCCTTCTGATCTTTGTCGGGCAGCATCGTCGAGCATTTCCTTTCAAGCTGGCGCTTATGTAAAAGAAAGACTCGAGGCACTGCCTTGTGCTCATTTCGAAGGAGGCTTCGGCATTGTTGAACGCTTACGCCCGCCACTAAACCCAGATTTACCTCCTTTGATCTATCGCAACTGGCAGTCTCCTCAAGCATTTCCTACAAAGCAGGTGCTTATACAAATAAAAAACCTGGGTTCGTAAGGTTTCAGCTGCGAGAGCGTCTTTGGTGGATGCTTCGAGGTCTCTGGTGCACGCAATGTGTCCAGCCTTCTCGGACTCGAGCTCTTTGATGCATGAGGCCAGGTTGTCACGTGCGGTGGTCGCTGAGCTCTGCGCGGACTGCAGCCGCCCTCCGCACGCCTCCCGCTCCTTGACCGCCGCCTCCCGCGCGTCCTCGGCGCCCCAGTACTTCGTCAGGACGAACACGAAGCTGACCGCGACCGCCCCGGCGACGAGCCACCGCAGGCGGCCCCCCTGCGCTGGTTTCTTCCGCGTGTCTTGCACGTGGTACGGGAGCATTGCTGCCTGGTTTCCCGCCCCGCCCTTCTTTTTTATCTTTTCCCCTGGTTCGCTTTGTTGGATTTGGCAGGTGAGCAGCGACACCTCCCTTTACTGCGAGCACGAGCCAAGCTTTACGTGTTCGGCGGTACAGCTGCAGAGCTAGGGGTTGTGGGTAGTGGCTACCGATTTTCTAAACTAAAGCATCAAGGCGTGGCGCACTTTGGAGCTGTGCTGCCACTCAAGCTTTGCAGGCTGTGGTTGACCGTCACGTTCTTGACCCTGAGCGGCCTTCTTCTTCTCTCTGATTCACAGGCTGAATCACAGCCCACCCGCGGTGCTTAGTTCCTCTGGGGATGGGTCTCGCTCAGGGTTTGGATTAATAGGCCCCTTTGTTGCCCTTCCCCCGCTGCTTAAACACCGGGGCCTTCTCAGTAAAATGACTAGTGCCACTAGTAAAAATGACTAGTGCACTAGTAAAAATGACTAGTGATTTAGACAAAATCCACCTAACCTGGACCCAAATCCTGGGTGTTTCGAGAGTTTTCGAGGGGTTTTACGGCACTACCGTGATCACCGGTGCCCAGACACCACAAACCACCTGGGCAACCCCAGTTTTCGCGAGAGACAGGCAGAGTTGCGAGGTTTTTTGGTTGGTTTCTTGGAAAGTTCCTGAGCTTGTATGGCTTAGCAAACATAGTGCAAACGACAGTGCTATCTCTACGGTGAGGTCAGAGACATGTCGTGACAGGTCTCAGACACTGGATAATGCGGGCTTCCGACCACATTCAAACTCTCGTCCGTAGATTCGGCTTGTCGCTCATCCCCGAGATCGATTTCCCTTGCGGCAGACCAGACTACACCGCTATCTTGTCGCAGACACCCAGGTCAGCGCTGATGGTGGTCCGCCTTATGTGGCCATGGCCCAAGGGCCGAAACACGGTGCAAAAAGGACCGGTGCGACGTTGAGAACATTACCATTCCCAGCACGTTTTTGCATTCCCTCTGCCTTCTGGTCAGCCGGAAGTCGACGCACCACCCGGAGCTTTTTTCTACCAACACGCTCCTTCCTATCTCTAGTCCAAAGGGGAAAGTCGCGAGAGAACGTTTCAAGAAAAACCAATGGGTAGTTGCAGAAACTAAGAGGGATAGCAGCAGAGAGTCTGTCAGCAGAGGGGGGGATGCTTCGTTAGGATAATGTCCGGGAACATCTATATAGCCGAATGCCGGTACCCGGTGTTCGAAACATACACCATTGGAGCCTTGCAGCTGCCGTGGCATGCTGGCCCGTGTCTGACTCGCCTTGAGCCACTATCATTTTATAGGGGCAAGGTTTTTGAAACCCATGAAGCAGTACGAACTCGGCGCCGCGTCACTAAGACAAGTCTCGGAACGAGGTAGTGATTCGAACGGATAGTTCTGCTATCACAAACCTTAGACACGCACCCTGCATTGAGGAGCACTGTCGAGCTGGTGCTGCATCACTACAGTGCAACCTCCGCGCGTCGCAGCTTTCGGAGGCAAGCCTTGAGAAATAATGACGTAGCAATTCGAACGAATAGTTCTGTTACCACAAACATACGACAAGCACCCTGCGCATTGAGGGAGCGCTATCGAGCCCGGTGCCGCATCACTACAGTGCAACCTCCGCACGTCGCAGCGCTCGAAGGAAGCACGGTCGCAGCGAAGACCGCCTCAGTCATCCAAAGGCTGGACCTCCCTCAGCGTCACGTTCAAGCTCGGGTTCCTGCAATGATTGGTTGGGTTCCGCCGTCGGCTGGAGAAATGTGAAAACGGGTCTTTGCCTAGAGGACTTTCGTGTTATTTTGCAAATGCTTTGAGCTATCTTTGTGTCTCGAAAGATCGACAATGCAAAAGACACAGCTTTTGGCTCGACGTGACACACTTGTTGCGTGTGTGTGGGTGTATGGCCTCCAGCTATCGACAGCAGGACCGAACTGCTCGTTGAAACTGGCAACTCATGATCAAACTCTCATGTTCGTGTATGAAAACCTTCGTGAGTAGCTTTGTAGTGAAAAGAACGAAGAAGGCAGACACTACGGTCGATTGACTGTGCCGACACCCTTTCTGTGTACCCTCGGAGTGCACCCAAAACAGCGAGCATACTTGTCTTGTTCCCGTCTCGCGAATTTCACATGCATGCGCCGACCGTCTCCTGAGGTCGCGCCGCCCATGACAATGCCTTCAGTGCCCTTGCGAATGGCCAGCTGCCCTCCGACCTGCGGACCCGTTTTGTGATTGTGCACTTGACCTACGATAACAAAAGAAGCACAATTCTGGTTTGCAAACTGACGGCCTTGAGTATTTTTTACGAAGCAGATGCAGATTCACAAAGAATACGATACAAAAAGGGGAAAAAGGGAGTGTACGGCTCCAAAGTAGGGTACAAAACTTTGGGAGCGAGGAAATCTTAGTTTCGTGTTCAGGCGCTACTTGCCTCTGATGTATGTTTGATGCGAGCATCACGTCTTCTTCGCGGGAATGCAGAGTCTTGTTTTGTGTTTTGTTTGTGTTTAGGCAGAGCGCTGCCTCTCATGAATGGTTGATGCTAGCATCAAGTCTTCTTCGAGGAAGATGTCGTCTAGGAAAGGGATGCAAAATAGAAAGAGGTACGGAAAGTGGGGTATGAAACCTTGAGGGACTAGCCCCGGGGGGAGGGATTGCAAGACCCGTATTTAGAATGGATATGTGCTCGACACCGCACTGGCCCCGTCTGCGCCGTGTTTCGTTCCTTTAAGCCACGGACACATAAGGCGGACCATCATCAGCGCGGAAGGTTGCAAGTGTCTGCAGACGGGACAGCGGTGTGAGTTTGGTTGGTTCTGGGGTGGGTGGGGGGTTGGCAGCACACCGTAATGTCTCGGATGGCGTAAACGGGGGTCGAAACGGGCAGGGCGGGCGCGGGCTCCGACGCCTGCTCCTGCGGCTGCGCCGGCGGCGCCGCGGCGGCGGCGGGGCTGCGCGGCGGCGGCTGCTGCTGCGCGGGGCTCGGCGGCCTTCTGGCCTCCACCGCAGGCGGCGGCGGGCCGCGGGCGGCCGGGGCGGCGTTGGCCTTACTGACCGGCGGCGGCAGGGCCTCGGACAGCTTCTCGAGCAACGAGCGGGTGCGGAGGTCGTTCTTGGCGGCCTCCTCCTCGTCCTGCCCCGCCGCCTTCGCCGCCTGCCCTCCTCCGACCGGCGGAGGCGCGTCCGCACCTTTTTCGGAGGACGCCTCGCCGGCGCCCTTCTCCGACTGCTCCTGCAGCTTCTCCAAGTTGTCGCGGAAGCTCTGCTCCTCGTGCTCGAGGGTTTCCATCTCCATCGCGCCGGCCACGGGGACGTCGGCGGACGTTTCGTCGAGCAAATCGCCTGCAAGCGAGTCCTCGGGGTCGTAACTGCTCCCGATGTCCTTCTTCACGGGGGCGGTCCCGTTTGCTATCGCGTCGTCGAGTTCCTTGCGCATGGCGGGCGACATGGTCGAGACGCCGTCGAAGACGGGGTTGATGTGCAGGTCGAAGACGCCGACGTCATCCTTCGCGCAGGGGCGGCGCCCGGCCAGGAGCCTCTTGGGGGGATGTTGCTTGAAAAAGTAAATCAGGGACCACTTCTGGATGAACCCGCCGTACTGGTTCTTCTCGCAGTGGAACTTCGCCTCCTCGACGGCCCGCAAGGGGGGGTCGCTGGTGTTGTGGGTAGGGTTCCACTCTTCGGCCACTTCGTGGGGGAAGCTGTCGTGGTCCTGGAACAGCAGCCAGCCGTCCTCTTCGACCACGGGCAGCCTCGCCGCCTCCGGGTGGACGTCGATACCCTCTTCGGTGTTGTCAGTGGTCAGGTCGACGACCTCGGCCGCCGCCTTTCTCTTTTCCCTCCTCCTCACCTCTTCTTCGGCCCTCCGCCTCGACTCCGCCGCCCACGCCGGCTCGGAGCAGAACCGCAGCTGAGCCGGGAACGCCGCCGGCAGCAGGGATCGGCGGGCAATCGCTTGAGCTGCTCGTCGCATGCTTCCTATATGCGTAGGTCAGGACGTGCCTCCCCTCCTGTTTTAAGAGTTATAGTTCGCCTGAGAATCCGGGATTTTAGAGTCTCCGGGTGACCTTCGTCGAATGGGTTCTTTTAATGCTAATACGTACTGCGTGGGTTTGGGGGGGGCGTGCACGGCTTCTTTCGTGTTTTTGCCCTCCGTCCTTCCTGTTGGTCGGTGATGACCTTGCCAACGAAGCCGGCTTTCTTCGACAACGGGTAGTCGGTGTCTGTTTCTGTGTTTTTGGCAGAATCCTGGGAGGCATCTGCCTCTAGTCCCTCGCGAGGCTTGACGGGGGAAACGACACTATAACTCGCACAGGCCGCGTCCATTCGTGTTGCAGCAGTGCACACTCCGGGAACCGTCTTTTCGAGATCACCGCTCTTTACCCAAAGGGAAGGATACGAACGACAGAAAGAGGCCCCAGTGCCATCATCGCTGGAGGCAAAGGCTACTAATTTGGGGGATGAGCTGCCGTGGTGGGCTTGCTCGAGGGGAAGTGGTGGCGCCTAAGTCTTCCTTGCTAAAGCGCGCTGTAAGAACATCTCGGGACTTGGGAGCTTGCACTGATAAACGAAGTAACGGACGATCAGCATCAACTGATCAACGATGATGAGAAGATTTTAGAAACCAGATTGTTCTTCGCGTGTACAGGGCATCATCCTCTCGAGGGAGTCCTGCATTGGCACTGTTGGCTTCGTTTAACTTTCATGTGCGGCTACTTCCGGAAATGTTCCCTTCGGTACGAATGTACATCAGCAAAAAATAAGACGCGTCACTGTGTAACCACGGTTGAAACCGGGAAATGATGAGGGGGGATTTGATCTTCGTAGAACGCTTTTGCCGGGGACGTTTGTTTCTTGGTAAGGAAACGCCGTGGAATGGCCTGTGACGCGTTCTTATCTTCTCCGACATTGCATGTTTGGTAAAAAACTATTTGAGGACAGGGATGCGTGTACGTTGGGAGACCCGCAACCCAGCGTCGCTTGAACGCTGGGTTGATCTCTCCCTGTGGGAAATTTGTCTCGCCGCCGTCCAGTAAACTTCGAGCGGGGCAAAGCATCATTTTCGGCCAGCGACGAATGGTACGGAAAGATCGTGCGTCGATCAGACCTTTACCTGTGCTCTAGAATACACGAGATTGCTGTACCCGCTAGCTTGCCATGGGACAACTCGTATGTCCGGGGTCGGCCGGCAGCGCACACAGGCTCTGCATTTGGGGGTTCGTTTTGTGTTCGTGCGCCGCTGGGACGTTTTCAAATAGATTCTCGAACGCTTCCGACGGACTTCTTCGGTCTGGGCGACAACTTGTTTGAAAGAGAAGTAAACAGCGTTGGAGAACGGCTACTGCGCGGCCGTGCGACTCGGGGCCATTCGCGTCCAAAACACTGTCGGAGTCTGCGCGGTGCTACCACTCCGCTCTGGATAACCGTGACCAGCAACGACTCCGTGCGAGGTGCTGCTTTGAGATGAAGGAAAGCAACACCAGCACCCACGTCAATATCGTGGTTTGATGCGATTGTCCATGAGTTAAGTGCAGCCGGAGACGAAACGAGGCTAGCACAGAGCTTAGGTGGGCTCCGGTGGGTCAAGATGTGATCGTGACCAGCAGAGACTGCGTCTCCACGGCGTTGTGTCCGGCGCAAGCGCCAACGTACGCCACGTCGGTATGAAACGGTTCAGGAAGTCGGTGGCGAGAGCATCCCAATTCCTTCGGCAACTACTACATTGCGTGTGTGGTGGAAGAAGGAAAAATACCTTAAAGACTGACCTCGAGCAAGAGGGTGAGGTGCGCATATTTTTTTTCGTTTTTTTCGTTGTTTTTCCGTACGTTCTCCGCATTTCTTTCAACGGACCATTTGCTCGGTTGTTTCGTTTCATTCATGGTGCAACGGAAGCCGAGGAGTATGCAAAAGGCGTGCACCACAACATCATCGGCAAAGAACTAGAAATGTCAAATTATCTAGTTAGGGTAGGCGGTTTTTTTTTTGGCCCATGTCCGCGCGCGCGTAAATTTTTGGGAACCCCCGGAAAAAAAAAACTTTTGCCAAAAAAAAACTTTTGGGATCTGTGCATTGGAACCGGTCGTGAGAGCGACTGCAGGCGTAGTCACGAGCGTGTCCGGCTCGCGAAAAGTCGAAAACCTGTTCATCACACCGATACTTCACGGCGATGCAAATCGCGTAGACTTTGTTTACCTCAGTGTGTATTGACTTTGAAGCTGACTATGCCCGGTGCTGGGTTGGTGCGCTGGGCAAGCAATATCGTGCTACTTTGACGTTGGTGTCAATCTAAACAGCAAGATTTGCGTAGCTCCTGCTGGACGCAGTCGAAGCACGCGGGATACAAGCACAGCCTCAGCCTCGAAAGTGTGCGCGGTTTTACCGGCAAGGCATGTCGGGAGGTTTTGCCACTGTGGTGCGATTATCACACAGAACCAGTCCGGGGCAGTGCACGCGTCTATGCCTTCCGACGCCTCAAGCAGCTACTAGTATCTGAGACTCGACTGAGGAGGCATGAAAAGGACGCGGGGCAAGCGATGCGTTCACGGTGCTTGCGACTTAGTGCACTTGACCGGCGGCAATGCCTTGTGCCGCGGTATATTTGCGAAGAAAACGGCACTCGTCGCCTGACAGTCTAGACCGCACATCCCTGAGCATAACTGCCTTCGTTGCACACGGCGTCTAACCAATTGCCGTGTGCTAGAAGCACCTGCCCTCCGTGCGGATGTCGAGACATCAATGGTCTCTTTCGATGTGGGTGAGGTACATCTTGTGAGTCCGGCGCCGTTTGCTACGCATCAGAAGGTGGCCACTGGCTAAAGCTTGCTGACAGGAGGGTCGGCAGAGTACCGACAAACTCCGTTTACACCAAGCAGGGCATCTTTGTGTACTCGGGTAATATTGACAAAGCCACTACACCCGAAGTGACGGTGTCGACGTCCGCCTTGGGGGTTTCAACAGCAGACCGCCGCAGAAGCCGCGAGAGCAACCATCCTTGCACAAGGTGGAGGAAAGCAGAAGTTGAAGTTCACCATACTATCTGCGGGTAGCTGGCGCTTATTCTCGCCGATGGAAATGCCACCGACCAGCCGTCAGTAGGCTCTCGCACGGTGGTTCGGTAGGACCGTGACATCGCAATGGGGCATGTCAGAAGAGAGATAAGAGATTGACGGACACCCGCGCAATCGACAGTCCTCTGGGTCACTGCTTTTTGTTCGCAGCGTACCCAGCGAACCGCGATCTCGAGTTCAAACCCGAGTGTTTTTTCTCCTGTGGCATCGTCTATCATCTGCAGCCTCCGACTATGGAAGGTTTTGTCGAAACGCACCCCGCGCGGCGTTCAGGACTGTTGAACTCTAGACTGCCACCGCAACCCCTCGGACACATCAAGTTCATCTTCACACTCACCTTTGAGCTCATCGTCCAGAAATTCTACCAACAACGGGCACAAAAGTGCCAACAGCGGACTGGCCAGTAGTATAGCCGGCACATATGGTGTGACATCCAGTAGCAGAAAGTCTTGTGGCAAAAGTTTTTTTTTCTGAAAAGTTTTTTTTTTGCGCGCGCGCGCGTAAATTTCTGTGGGCCGACGGACATGGGCCAAAAAAAAAAAAAACCGCCTACCCTTACCACATGATACTCATTTCTGGAGAAACCCTTGACCAGACACTTTCTAGTCATGAAAATAAACGAGCGTTCATAACAGTAACTCCATCCGTCTATTGTCGCTGAGGGGTTTTGAATACGCACAGTGCTCCCGCTAGAGCCGACGGCACAATATATCAAAGATTCTACTGCCCGTCTCAAGACACAAACCACGGAGTCTATAACGTGTGTGAGGTTTGGGTGTCGAACCCAAAGGAGATGGTGCCAATCCTTGAGGACGCGGCACAGCCCGGTCCTGGCTTGCGGGAACGAGACTGGAGGTCACCTTGCTGCAGTGTAGGGACTTTGCGGACTGCCACTTGCGATGGGCAAGCATCGTTTCGTTGTTAATTTCAGACGATTCCAGATGAATAGCTGACCACCGACGCACGGGGTGATAATGAGAAACAGCAGATTGTATCGAACAACGGCGGTCGGTGGCAGCCTATACAGGGCTCGTTCTATCTTCCCAAGATGGCATGCGTTCCAGCGCAGGACTGTTTCACTTCTTGTTTCCTTTTGGAAGCCTGATGCGCATCGCCAGGGGACTCACATCGTCCGTGCAGGCAAAGCAGCGGGGGATAGTGTCCGTGCTTGTTCCTGTTTCAGGAGCCGGTTTGAGGCGGTGGAGGACGGGATGGGGACACCGCACCATCTGCACCGTTGCCGCGTACCATCATCAGCGCGAAACCTGAGTGTCTGCAGACAGGACAGCGATGTGACTCGGCTTTGTCGCAGCTCCGTTGCAATTGTATCTACATAGAGGAGGCCATAATTTGCGTCACAGTGGACGATGGGGAAGGTTCGTTTGTCTGTCGGTTCTTGAGCCCCGCGCAGTTGCTACTTGATTGGACACGACCGCCTTGTCACAAACTGGTGCAGAGGGACTGGTGCCGGAGAGGCCATACGCAGCACGCACTGCTTTGACGACGCCAAACGCAGATTGGAAGACCTACGAGAGGAACGGACGGGTTTGCGAGTGGACCCGGACAGCGTGGTCGAGCGAGTCAGAGGTCTCTGCGGCCTGAGGAGACGCCCTGAGCTGAGAGTGTCGAAGCTATCCTGGAAGCAGACAGCTCGATCACGTATCATGGGGCCGGACCGTAAGGTACCGTCAC
>JAPJBO010001847.1:0-27673 GCA_030068145.1 Diplonema papillatum
ACCAACCATTGGTTTCAATGTTGAGAATGTCAAATTCAACAACCTCGACATGAACATCTGGGATGTCGGCGGACAGGACAAACTCCGGCCACTTTGGAGACACTACTTCACGGGCATAGATGCTTTGATTTTCGTTGTCGATTCGAATGACAGAGAACGCGTGTCGCTTGCATCGGAAGAGTTGCAGAAGGTGCTCTGCGAGGTAGAAGACGCGTGTGTCCTGGTCTTCGCAAACAAGCAGGATCTTCCGCATGCCATGTCGCCTGCTGAGATCACCGACAAGATGAACTTACAGAGCCTCAGGGGAAGGGAGTGGTACATTCAGGTGTGCAGACGGAAAAGACATATCCGGTTGAACACCCCGTTTTAACCCCTTTCGTGGTTTGTACTCTCCAGTTGCAGGGTGTAGCGTTTTTTTGTGCTAACAACATGCATTGCTGGTGCTAAGATAGCAGTTGGCCTACTGTATGGAACTTCCCAAAGCACGTGACGTGAGTACCGCTAGTGTGCAAAAGAGAGCATGACTCCGTTTTGTAATCAGAATAGTGAATGTTACGTCTTTGCCACAGTTTCGTTTTGCAAACTCGAACCAATTCGCAGGGCGCTTGTGCATCAACAGGAGAAGGTATCTACGAAGGCATCTCATGGTTAGCATCCGCGACGAAAAAAGCAAGAAAGCACTGACTCGACGAAGAAACTAACCCCTCCAGCCCGTAGTCGTCCGTTTTGTTCGCACTGTTATCTTGCCTCACATCGCCCTTCACGTCTATCCTGCGTCACCAATCATGTCTTTCCACCCTTTCCTGTGTGCACAAACTCTGAACGGCCAGCAGCAGCACACAACCACCACGATTACAACCTGCACCAAGTCTGGGGCAGGGCACGTCCGGTAGACTAATGACACCTGCTGAATGTCACGACGCATACAGCTAGTCAGACCAAGCACATTACACAGAGAGAGCTTGCCAGATCCTCGGATGAAATATGCCTCCTGTGAAAGTGGGATTCTACTTCAGATGCAACCTACTCGCATGAGACGTTCTGCTCTGGGTTACAGCTGCATCCCAATCCATCGATGGCGCGCTGCATGATAAGGCGAGGACGAGTGTTCGAAAGACCATGACCACCGCAGACTCGAGAAAGTAAAAAAAAACAATGGGTGGCTTGCTCAGTTCCCTGCTGGACAGTTGGTCTAAGCAGAAGGCTCGCGTCTTGATGCTCGGATTGGACGCAGCAGGGAAGACGACTGTTCTGTACAAACTCAAGTTGGGGGAAGTCGTGACCACCATACCAACCATTGGTTTCAATGTTGAGAATGTCAAATTCAACAACCTCGACATGAACATCTGGGATGTCGGCGGACAGGACAAACTCCGGCCACTTTGGAGACACTACTTCACGGGCATAGATGCTTTGATTTTCGTTGTCGATTCGAATGACAGAGAACGCGTGTCGCTTGCATCGGAAGAGTTGCAGAAGGTGCTCTGCGAGGTAGAAGACGCGTGTGTCCTGGTCTTCGCAAACAAGCAGGATCTTCCGCATGCCATGTCGCCTGCTGAGATCACCGACAAGATGAACTTACAGAGCCTCAGGGGAAGGGAGTGGTACATTCAGGTGTGCAGACGGAAAAGACATATCCGGTTGAACACCCCGTTTTAACCCCTTTCGTGGTTTGTACTCTCCAGTTGCAGGGTGTAGCGTTTTTTTGTGCTAACAACATGCATTGCTGGTGCTAAGATAGCAGTTGGCCTACTGTATGGAACTTCCCAAAGCACGTGACGTGAGTACCGCTAGTGTGCAAAAGAGAGCATGACTCCGTTTTGTAATCAGAATAGTGAATGTTACGTCTTTGCCACAGTTTCGTTTTGCAAACTCGAACCAATTCGCAGGGCGCTTGTGCATCAACAGGAGAAGGTATCTACGAAGGCATCTCATGGTTAGCATCCGCGACGAAAAAAGCAAGAAAGCACTGACTCGACGAAGAAACTAACCCCTCCAGCCCGTAGTCGTCCGTTTTGTTCGCACCGTTATCTTGCCTCACATCGCCCTTCACGTCTATCCTGCGTCACCAATCATGTCTTTCCACCCTTTCCTGTGTGCACAAACTCTGAACGGCCAGCAGCAGCACACAACCACCACGATTACAACCTGCACCAAGTCTGGGGCAGGGCACGTATACCTGAGCCGGTAGACTAATGACACCTGCTGAATGTCACGACGCATACAGCTAGTCAGACCAAGCACATTACACAGAGAGAGCTTGCCAGATCCTCGGATGAAAATGCCTCCTGTGAAAGTGGGACTCTACTTCAGATGCAACCTACTCGCATGAGACGTTCTGCTCTGGGTTACAGCTGCATCCCAATCCATCGATGGCGCGCTGCATGATAAGGCGAGGACGAGTGTTCGAAAGACCATGACCACCGCAGACTCGAGAAAGTAAAAAAAAAACAATGGGTGGCTTGCTCAGTTCCCTGCTGGACAGTTGGTCTAAGCAGAAGGCTCGCGTCTTGATGCTCGGATTGGACGCAGCAGGGAAGACGACTGTTCTGTACAAACTCAAGTTGGGGGAAGTCGTGACCACCATACCAACCATTGGTTTCAATGTTGAGAATGTCAAATTCAACAACCTCGACATGAACATCTGGGATGTCGGCGGACAGGACAAACTCCGGCCACTTTGGAGACACTACTTCACGGGCATAGATGCTTTGATTTTCGTTGTCGATTCGAATGACAGAGAACGCGTGTCGCTTGCATCGGAAGAGTTGCAGAAGGTGCTCTGCGAGGTAGAAGACGCGTGTGTCCTGGTCTTCGCAAACAAGCAGGATCTTCCGCATGCCATGTCGCCTGCTGAGATCACCGACAAGATGAACTTACAGAGCCTCAGGGGAAGGGAGTGGTACATTCAGGTGTGCAGACGGAAAAGACATATCCGGTTGAACACCCCGTTTTAACCCCTTTCGTGGTTTGTACTCTCCAGTTGCAGGGTGTAGCGTTTTTTTGTGCTAACAACATGCATTGCTGGTGCTAAGATAGCAGTTGGCCTACTGTATGGAACTTCCCAAAGCACGTGACGTGAGTACCGCTAGTGTGCAAAAGAGAGCATGACTCCGTTTTGTAATCAGAATAGTGAATGTTACGTCTTTGCCACAGTTTCGTTTTGCAAACTCGAACCAATTCGCAGGGCGCTTGTGCATCAACAGGAGAAGGTATCTACGAAGGCATCTCATGGTTAGCATCCGCGACGAAAAAAGCAAGAAAGCACTGACTCGACGAAGAAACTAACCCCTCCAGCCCGTAGTCGTCCGTTTTGTTCGCACCGTTATCTTGCCTCACATCGCCCTTCACGTCTATCCTGCGTCACCAATCATGTCTTTCCACCCTTTCCTGTGTGCACAAACTCTGAACGGCCAGCAGCAGCACACAACCACCACGATTACAACCTGCACCAAGTCTGGGGCAGGGCACGTATACCTGAGTAGACTAATGACACCTGCTGAATGTCACGACGCATACAGCTAGTCAGACCAAGCACATTACACAGAGAGAGCTTGCCAGATCCTCGGATGAAATATGCCTCCTGTGAAAGTGGGACTCTACTTCAGATGCAACCTACTCGCATGAGACGTTCTGCTCTGGGTTACAGCTGCATCCCAATCCATCGATGGCGCGCTGCATGATAAGGCGAGGACGAGTGTTCGAAAGACCATGACCACCGCAGACTCGAGAAAGTAAAAAAAAAACAATGGGTGGCTTGCTCAGTTCCCTGCTGGACAGTTGGTCTAAGCAGAAGGCTCGCGTCTTGATGCTCGGATTGGACGCAGCAGGGAAGACGACTGTTCTGTACAAACTCAAGTTGGGGGAAGTCGTGACCACCATACCAACCATTGGTTTCAATGTTGAGAATGTCAAATTCAACAACCTCGACATGAACATCTGGGATGTCGGCGGACAGGACAAACTCCGGCCACTTTGGAGACACTACTTCACGGGCATAGATGCTTTGATTTTCGTTGTCGATTCGAATGACAGAGAACGCGTTTCGCTTGCATCGGAAGAGTTGCAGAAGGTGCTCTGCGAGGTAGAAGACGCGTGTGTCCTGGTCTTCGCAAACAAGCAGGATCTTCCGCATGCCATGTCGCCTGCTGAGATCACCGACAAGATGAACTTACAGAGCCTCAGGGGAAGGGAGTGGTACATTCAGGTGTGCAGACGGAAAAGACATATCCGGTTGAACACCCCGTTTTAACCCCTTTCGTGGTTTGTACTCCCCAGTTGCAGGGTGTAGCGTTTTTTTGTGCTAACAACATGCATTGCTGGTGCTAAGATAGCAGTTGGCCTACTGTATGGAACTTCCCAAAGCACGTGACGTGAGTACCGCTAGTGTGCAAAAGAGAGCATGACTCCGTTTTGTAATCAGAATAGTGAATGTTACGTCTTTGCCACAGTTTCGTTTTGCAAACTCGAACCAATTCGCAGGGCGCTTGTGCATCAACAGGAGAAGGTATCTACGAAGGCATCTCATGGTTAGCATCCGCGACGAAAAAAGCAAGAAAGCACTGACTCGACGAAGAAACTAACCCCTCCAGCCCGTAGTCGTCCGTTTTGTTCGCACCGTTATCTTGCCTCACATCGCCCTTCACGTCTATCCTGCGTCACCAATCATGTCTTTCCACCCTTTCCTGTGTGCACAAACTCTGAACGGCCAGCAACCACCACGATTACAACCTGCACCAAGTCTGGGGCAGGGCACGCCGGTAGACTAATGACACCTGCTGAATGTCACGACGCATACAGCTAGTCAGACCAAGCACATTACACAGAGAGAGCTTGCCAGATCCTCGGATGAAAAGTGCCTCCTGTGAAAGTGGGACTCTACTTCAGATGCAACCTACTCGCATGAGACGTTCTGCTCTGGGTTACAGCTGCATCCCAATCCATCGATGGCGCGCTGCATGATAAGGCGAGGACGAGTGTTCGAAAGACCATGACCACCGCAGACTCGAGAAAGTAAAAAAAAAACAATGGGTGGCTTGCTCAGTTCCCTGCTGGACAGTTGGTCTAAGCAGAAGGCTCGCGTCTTGATGCTCGGATTGGACGCAGCAGGGAAGACGACTGTTCTGTACAAACTCAAGTTGGGGGAAGTCGTGACCACCATACCAACCATTGGTTTCAATGTTGAGAATGTCAAATTCAACAACCTCGACATGAACATCTGGGATGTCGGCGGACAGGACAAACTCCGGCCACTTTGGAGACACTACTTCACGGGCATAGATGCTTTGATTTTCGTTGTCGATTCGAATGACAGAGAACGCGTGTCGCTTGCATCGGAAGAGTTGCAGAAGGTGCTCTGCGAGGTAGAAGACGCGTGTGTCCTGGTCTTCGCAAACAAGCAGGATCTTCCGCATGCCATGTCGCCTGCTGAGATCACCGACAAGATGAACTTACAGAGCCTCAGGGGAAGGGAGTGGTACATTCAGGTGTGCAGACGGAAAAGACATATCCGGTTGAACACCCCGTTTTAACCCCTTTCGTGGTTTGTACTCTCCAGTTGCAGGGTGTAGCGTTTTTTTGTGCTAACAACATGCATTGCTGGTGCTAAGATAGCAGTTGGCCTACTGTATGGAACTTCCCAAAGCACGTGACGTGAGTACCGCTAGTGTGCAAAAGAGAGCATGACTCCGTTTTGTAATCAGAATAGTGAATGTTACGTCTTTGCCACAGTTTCGTTTTGCAAACTCGAACCAATTCGCAGGGCGCTTGTGCATCAACAGGAGAAGGTATCTACGAAGGCATCTCATGGTTAGCATCCGCGACGAAAAAAGCAAGAAAGCACTGACTCGACGAAGAAACTAACCCCTCCAGCCCGTAGTCGTCCGTTTTGTTCGCACTGTTATCTTGCCTCACATCGCCCTTCACGTCTATCCTGCGTCACCAATCATGTCTTTCCACCCTTTCCTGTGTGCACAAACTCTGAACGGCCAGCAGCAGCACACAACCACCACGATTACAACCTGCACCAAGTCTGGGGCAGGGCACGTATACCTGAGCCGGTAGACTAATGACACCTGCTGAATGTCACGACGCATACAGCTAGTCAGACCAAGCACATTACACAGAGAGAGCTTGCCAGATCCTCGGATGAAAAGTGCCTCCTGTGAAAGTGGGACTCTACTTCAGATGCAACCTACTCGCATGAGACGTTCTGCTCTGGGTTACAGCTGCATCCCAATCCATCGATGGCGCGCTGCATGATAAGGCGAGGACGAGTGTTCGAAAGACCATGACCACCGCAGACTCGAGAAAGTAAAAAAAAAACAATGGGTGGCTTGCTCAGTTCCCTGCTGGACAGTTGGTCTAAGCAGAAGGCTCGCGTCTTGATGCTCGGATTGGACGCAGCAGGGAAGACGACTGTTCTGTACAAACTCAAGTTGGGGGAAGTCGTGACCACCATACCAACCATTGGTTTCAATGTTGAGAATGTCAAATTCAACAACCTCGACATGAACATCTGGGATGTCGGCGGACAGGACAAACTCCGGCCACTTTGGAGACACTACTTCACGGGCATAGATGCTTTGATTTTCGTTGTCGATTCGAATGACAGAGAACGCGTGTCGCTTGCATCGGAAGAGTTGCAGAAGGTGCTCTGCGAGGTAGAAGACGCGTGTGTCCTGGTCTTCGCAAACAAGCAGGATCTTCCGCATGCCATGTCGCCTGCTGAGATCACCGACAAGATGAACTTACAGAGCCTCAGGGGAAGGGAGTGGTACATTCAGGTGTGCAGACGGAAAAGACATATCCGGTTGAACACCCCGTTTTAACCCCTTTCGTGGTTTGTACTCTCCAGTTGCAGGGTGTAGCGTTTTTTTGTGCTAACAACATGCATTGCTGGTGCTAAGATAGCAGTTGGCCTACTGTATGGAACTTCCCAAAGCACGTGACGTGAGTACCGCTAGTGTGCAAAAGAGAGCATGACTCCGTTTTGTAATCAGAATAGTGAATGTTACGTCTTTGCCACAGTTTCGTTTTGCAAACTCGAACCAATTCGCAGGGCGCTTGTGCATCAACAGGAGAAGGTATCTACGAAGGCATCTCATGGTTAGCATCCGCGACGAAAAAAGCAAGAAAGCACTGACTCGACGAAGAAACTAACCCCTCCAGCCCGTAGTCGTCCGTTTTGTTCGCACTGTTATCTTGCCTCACATCGCCCTTCACGTCTATCCTGCGTCACCAATCATGTCTTTCCACCCTTTCCTGTGTGCACAAACTCTGAACGGCCAGCAGCAGCACACAACCACCACGATTACAACCTGCACCAAGTCTGGGGCAGGGCACGTATACCTGAGCCGGTAGACTAATGACACCTGCTGAATGTCACGACGCATACAGCTAGTCAGACCAAGCACATTACACAGAGAGAGCTTGCCAGATCCTCGGATGAAAAGTGCCTCCTGTGAAAGTGGGACTCTACTTCAGATGCAACCTACTCGCATGAGACGTTCTGCTCTGGGTTACAGCTGCATCCCAATCCATCGATGGCGCGCTGCATGATAAGGCGAGGACGAGTGTTCGAAAGACCATGACCACCGCAGACTCGAGAAAGTAAAAAAAAAACAATGGGTGGCTTGCTCAGTTCCCTGCTGGACAGTTGGTCTAAGCAGAAGGCTCGCGTCTTGATGCTCGGATTGGACGCAGCAGGGAAGACGACTGTTCTGTACAAACTCAAGTTGGGGGAAGTCGTGACCACCATACCAACCATTGGTTTCAATGTTGAGAATGTCAAATTCAACAACCTCGACATGAACATCTGGGATGTCGGCGGACAGGACAAACTCCGGCCACTTTGGAGACACTACTTCACGGGCATAGATGCTTTGATTTTCGTTGTCGATTCGAATGACAGAGAACGCGTGTCGCTTGCATCGGAAGAGTTGCAGAAGGTGCTCTGCGAGGTAGAAGACGCGTGTGTCCTGGTCTTCGCAAACAAGCAGGATCTTCCGCATGCCATGTCGCCTGCTGAGATCACCGACAAGATGAACTTACAGAGCCTCAGGGGAAGGGAGTGGTACATTCAGGTGTGCAGACGGAAAAGACATATCCGGTTGAACACCCCGTTTTAACCCCTTTCGTGGTTTGTACTCTCCAGTTGCAGGGTGTAGCGTTTTTTTGTGCTAACAACATGCATTGCTGGTGCTAAGATAGCAGTTGGCCTACTGTATGGAACTTCCCAAAGCACGTGACGTGAGTACCGCTAGTGTGCAAAAGAGAGCATGACTCCGTTTTGTAATCAGAATAGTGAATGTTACGTCTTTGCCACAGTTTCGTTTTGCAAACTCGAACCAATTCGCAGGGCGCTTGTGCATCAACAGGAGAAGGTATCTACGAAGGCATCTCATGGTTAGCATCCGCGACGAAAAAAGCAAGAAAGCACTGACTCGACGAAGAAACTAACCCCTCCAGCCCGTAGTCGTCCGTTTTGTTCGCACTGTTATCTTGCCTCACATCGCCCTTCACGTCTATCCTGCGTCACCAATCATGTCTTTCCACCCTTTCCTGTGTGCACAAACTCTGAACGGCCAGCAGCAGCACACAACCACCACGATTACAACCTGCACCAAGTCTGGGGCAGGGCACGTATACCTGAGCCGGTAGACTAATGACACCTGCTGAATGTCACGACGCATACAGCTAGTCAGACCAAGCACATTACACAGAGAGAGCTTGCCAGATCCTCGGATGAAAAGTGCCTCCTGTGAAAGTGGGACTCTACTTCAGATGCAACCTACTCGCATGAGACGTTCTGCTCTGGGTTACAGCTGCATCCCAATCCATCGATGGCGCGCTGCATGATAAGGCGAGGACGAGTGTTCGAAAGACCATGACCACCGCAGACTCGAGAAAGTAAAAAAAACAATGGGTGGCTTGCTCAGTTCCCTGCTGGACAGTTGGTCTAAGCAGAAGGCTCGCGTCTTGATGCTCGGATTGGACGCATCGGGGAAGACGACTGTTCTGTACAAACTCAAGTTGGGGGAAGTCGTGACCACCATACCAACCATTGGTTTCAATGTTGAGAATGTCAAATTCAACAACCTCGACATGAACATCTGGGATGTCGGCGGACAGGACAAACTCCGGCCACTTTGGAGACACTACTTCACGGGCATAGATGCTTTGATTTTCGTTGTCGATTCGAATGACAGAGAACGCGTGTCGCTTGCATCGGAAGAGTTGCAGAAGGTGCTCTGCGAGGTAGAAGACGCGTGTGTCCTGGTCTTCGCAAACAAGCAGGATCTTCCGCATGCCATGTCGCCTGCTGAGATCACCGACAAGATGAACTTACAGAGCCTCAGGGGAAGGGAGTGGTACATTCAGGTGTGCAGACGGAAAAGACATATCCGGTTGAACACCCCGTTTTAACCCCTTTCGTGGTTTGTACTCTCCAGTTGCAGGGTGTAGCGTTTTTTTGTGCTAACAACATGCATTGCTGGTGCTAAGATAGCAGTTGGCCTACTGTATGGAACTTCCCAAAGCACGTGACGTGAGTACCGCTAGTGTGCAAAAGAGAGCATGACTCCGTTTTGTAATCAGAATAGTGAATGTTACGTCTTTGCCACAGTTTCGTTTTGCAAACTCGAACCAATTCGCAGGGCGCTTGTGCATCAACAGGAGAAGGTATCTACGAAGGCATCTCATGGTTAGCATCCGCGACGAAAAAAGCAAGAAAGCACTGACTCGACGAAGAAACTAACCCCTCCAGCCCGTAGTCGTCCGTTTTGTTCGCACTGTTATCTTGCCTCACATCGCCCTTCACGTCTATCCTGCGTCACCAATCATGTCTTTCCACCCTTTCCTGTGTGCACAAACTCTGAACGGCCAGCAGCAGCACACAACCACCACGATTACAACCTGCACCAAGTCTGGGGCAGGGCACGTATACCTGAGCCGGTAGACTAATGACACCTGCTGAATGTCATGACGCATACAGCTAGTCAGAGGAAGCACACTACACAGAAAGAGCTTGCCAGATCCTCGGATGCAATGTGCCTCCTGTGAAAGTGGGACTCTACTTCAGATGCAACCTACTCGCATGAGACGTTCTGCTCTGGGTTAAAGCTGCATCCCAATCCATCGATGGCATGCTGCATGATAAGGCGAAGACGAGTGTTGGAAAGACCATGATCACCGCAGACCCACCTGGTCCCGACGAAAATATCGGGGAGTATCGGGGAGTTTCGGGGTATTTCGTTTGTGGCGACCACTTTCCCTGCAGCCGACCTTGGCGAAGGCGGGGAGGGGGCTACGCTAATATGGCCCTACCTTGCGCAAAGCGGATCCGTGTTTGGCTATGCCCGAAGACGAAGATAGAGGCTGAGAAGGAACAGACTGGGAGGTACAGGTTGACACGGTTTGACGAAGCGAGTGGATCCGCGGCAAGGGGAGCAGGAACCGTTCCACCAGAGGTCGTGCGGGTGCAGAGACGATGCTCGTGGGGCAGGTACGGTCGAAGACGGCGTGCGGGCGAGGAGTAAGGTTGATAACCAAAATGAGAGGCACGATGGCCATCTTGAAAGCAGGGTTGCAGGATGATGCTTAGCCGAGGTTAAGGTTGCTATGGCGACAGACCACAAAGTGCGTCCCGCTCGGCTCCGGCAGCACCATCTGGGGCGTCAGCGTCATCGCGCCCGCGAATCGACATGCCGAGCACCACATCACGACCAGTAACAGCTGTACCTTCTCGTCCGCCTCCACCGCCGCCCAAAGGTCCCCTTCCGTGATCGGCACTGCTTGTCTGGTGGGCCTCCTCGCGCCCATCTTCCCGAGGGCGCCGCAGGTTGACAATCAGCACGTCGCTCGCCACCTCGACGCCCACCCTGCGCAACGCCGTGTTGGTGTAGTTGAGCAGAGTGGAGGGAAGGAGACCGCGATCCGTACAGCACAACCGTGGTCGCCCACGACGGCGGCTGACCGCACGCGTTGCGATACGCCGCGAGCTGCGCGTAGACGCTGCCCATGCGGTCCCAGTACCCCCCCGACAGCGCCCGCGCGAGGATGCCCCGTGTCTCGGCGTCTCCTCGTGCCGCACGTCCGGGTGCACAACAAACCGCGGCCTCACTCAACGCCTCGATGGGCACCGGTGTCCCGGCTCTCCGCAGCGAAAGCAGCGCAGACCCCCGAGCTCCGCTCCTCGCCCTCCGTAGCTGCGCGTCCCACCACCGGCCGCCCACCGGCCGGCCGCGCTCCGGCTGCTGGCGGCTGGCACTGACGCCGCCGCCTGCATCGCGAGCGCATGAACGCCGGCCTCCCGGTCCCCCACCTTCGCTCAGTAGCGGCCCCAACATCGCGTCCGAGAACGCAGCAGCGCGCCCCCAGCCTTTCTGCACCGCGAGCTGGTGCGTCGTCAGCCGCGCCGCCACCGCCTCGGCGCACGACAGGGCGGCGGGCGTCCGCGTCTCCTTTAACAAGTCCGCCACCCTGTCTGCCAGCAGTGCGAGGAACGCCACTTCCCTCTCCTGCGCCCCGCCTCCGACGCCAGCCTCGCGCAGCAATCGTCTCCACTGCGCCTTCACCTCCCCCGGCGCGAAGCGGTGCCACGACCCGGGGTCGCGGACGTCTGCGCGAAAACCCCCCTGCGCCTCGGCCGGCACCCGCCTTCTCACTCTCCCGGAAGGGCGACGGAGAACCTTCACCGGTCAGCACTTCAACCTCCTGGTCCTCGTCCTCGTCAGGGTCCGCCTCCGCCTCGACCCAACATCCCTTCGCGACGAGCGCCTCCTGCGTGATGTGGTTGGACGGCAAATGCGCAAGCAGCCAGTGCAGCTGCCACGCAACGAGGGCACCCGGCGTCACAACGCCCATTAGCCAGTAGACTAGCGTCGGCGCGAAGCGCGTCCCGATCTGCTTCGTGAGGAGCTCACGGCTGTCCCTTGCCAACTCAACGTCGTAGCTCCCTGACGCGGCGGAGGCAAGCTCCCAGGGGCGCGTCGTCGCGATATTGTGCTGCGCTAGCGCCATCTCGACGAAGATGGTCCCGATCAGCTTCTGGACCCTCTCCACGAGCACCGGCGGGTTCCGATGGGGGGAATCCCCCGTGTGCTCAGGCAGCTACCGCAGGAAACCCGGTCTTCCAGTCGAATCGCAACGGGTTGATGATTCTGTACTCGTGCTCTGAGCACGGAACAGACACCAGCCCTCTTCATTCCAAACACGTACCTCAAGGACGAGCCCAGCAGTCATGTTGAGGCGGTGGTCCTCAGCATAGATCTCGAAGAGCTGCGACGTGACGGCGATGCGGCGGAGAAATCCCTTGTGCACGTCGTTGAGCGGGTTCGCATGTTGCCTTCTTGCAGCTCCTCCACGCCTCGACGACGGGCGCCCGACCGACTTCAGCGCTTCTCCTCCCATTCCGAGCTTGCCATCCCCGGCCACAGCCACTCCAGGCTGTCCTTTTCCTTGAGGACGCGCTCCCAATCCACGAGTCGGCAAACTCCACCTGCATCCCAGCTTCCGCCTGCACCGAAGGCGCGTAGTGCACAACGCGGACGGCGTCCCACGACACCCGCCGGGGTCCCTCCTTTTTCCGCGCAGGTCGATCCGAACTCGCAGCCAGCCGAAAGAGACCGGGTTCTCCCCCGCAGCGCGCGTTTCAAACACCATTTTCACGGTCCTCGCCAGCCGCGGCGCGAAGTAGACGAACTGCGGCACGTCCGCCCGTAGCGAACCGAGCGACCAACCGAGTCAACCATCCCGGCTTCGTCGCCGCTCGGGGATGAGAACAAAACGACGGTCGCCGGATCTGACGCATCTGGCGAGCCGAAGTGAAACACCCGCCACCACCCGCGCGCGAAGCAAGTCGAAAGTGAGGTCGTGCGGGGCGCGGAGCTCTACGAATGCGTCGGCGTCGCCGTCAGCCAGCGCAGGCTCCGAAGGAGACCCTTCGGAGGAATGGATCCAAGCACAGCCGGGGCAGTTCACCGCGAGGCGGACAGGGCGAACGGCTCAGCTTGCAAGCCGTCGAACGTTGAAGTTTTAACCAGACAGCGGGCTGCGGTGCGAAAAAGACCGAAGCGGGACCTTGCGACGCGTTGAACCCCGCGGCGAACGTCCACGGCTGCGGCCGTATGCACGGTGCCAGCTGGACCGGCGGCGGATAAGGGTTGCGGCGGCGGATAAGGGTTGCGGCGGCTCGCCCAGGTCAGGATGGTAAAAGACGACGACTGGCCTGGCGTCGGAGTGAGCCTGTACTCTCCACCGGGCGGGGGTTGCCACTGGCACCTGGATCCGGGGGAGAGCGATTCCGAGACTTGGACCACGCTGTCTGCCATGAACTCGCAGGCGTACCCGTCGTTGCCGATGAAAACCGCGTCGAGACGCATCAGGCCCAGGCACACGGTACACAATAACCGCAGCGACGTCGGCACGTGGGCCCTGTTTCATGTTTCCCCCGTGCCCTTTACATCGTGCCGACCCGTTTTACCTAAGCTACGGTGGGACTGTTGATACTTTAACCTTTACGTGATACGGAGAGATGGACTGTTCTGCATGGCGTGAAAGCTGGCGTGAAACTACAAGGAGGTTTATGCCACCGAGTGACTTGCGGGCAAATGGTTGCTCTTCTGCGGCGACATATCCAACCAGGCGAGTAATTGCACCCCTCGCAACGCGGCCAGGGACGGACTGTTGAACATGGTTGCTTTCATCGAAAGAGAAGACGAGGCCTTAGTCGAAGAGTGCGGTGGCGTACGACCTTGCCACTCCTACCGGTTGGATGGATGACATGCAACTGCAGTTGAAATGCCCAAGTCGTTCGCGGCAAAAACAAGATTTGCAGGATCCGGGTTCCCACTCATTGCCTCTCAGGGAGCTATGCTGTTCTTTTACTGATCGGGTTGAAGGTTGTGTGGTGTAAAAAGGCCGGCAATAAGAATGCTGTCATTTCCGGACAAAAAAAGGGTCTCTACAACTTGCACCAATATTCATCCAAGAAGTGCGCAGTTTGCTAAATGAATTCTTTCGGGCGAATCATGCAATAGATCTTGACACACCACGAGAAGCTCGTCACCGCAAACTGTGGCGTTTTTACTTGCGTCCTGAATCTAGCTCAACGTAAAAAAGAGCTAAACCCGATCAGGCACTGCGCTCAGCGAAACTACCTCTTCCCATCAGCATCACTTTTACATAGCCGCGCTTGTGCGACTGACGGGTCTGTACTTTCAGGAATTGCCTGTATAGACGTACACGGTTTCATCGTTTACTGCGATACTCTTTCTATGGTGGTTCTTACACACAGAGCTCGGCTCCAAACAATCGCAACCGGTTGTTTTTTTGCATTGGGGACACAGCACAAAAGCACTACTCCTGTATAGCTTCTACACGCACACCAGTGTGTTGCTAGAAGGAACCGACTGTACGTAGCTCAGTACGTAGCCCGACCTATCCTGCAAACGTTCTGCGAAACAGAGCAGAACCAGCGGGTTTTGTGGTGAGACGAGTTTCGCCTATTCTGGCTTCGCGCTGACGAATTCTGGCTCGAAGTGAGTCACTTTCCTGACCTCAGGGAAAAGCCCCTCAAAGTCTTTGACGAAGGGGGTACCCGTGGTCAGTCGCCAGCCTCAATCGGAGGGCGTGCGCACCGGCGTGCGACGGAGGCCATCTTGCCACGTCTCCGCACCCGATTCTTCTGCACCAGGCTGGAGGTCGCTGGCGAAGGCACACCAGAAGTCGGGAGAGACACGCTCCTGTCGCTGCGTTTCCTCGGATCCGAATGCTTGCATCTCCGCGGGAATGCGCACGTACGCGTTGTCGAGGTGCTCGCCGCCGAGCAGGCCGGAGGCAAAAAACGACAAATACACCGCCAGAAAAAAGAACACCGAAGGCGACGCCTTGTACTGCAGCGTGTGCGTGGCCTCGTGCACGACGAGCGTGCGAAGCTCCCTCTTGTTGTGCTTGCCGGCGGGCATGTAGATGTAGTTGAGGAAGGTGATCGCTTCCGATCCCCCGCCCATGATCCGCTCGACCAGAAACAAGAGGGGGTGATTCGGGTGCTTGCCGCAGTCAATGATGCAAAGCTGGGACGCGATGTCTTGCGGCAAACGGCCGTCGATTATAGACCGCAACCGCGGGCTGAGAGGAGCAGGAGGAAAGACGGCATTGCACGAGCAGAAGAGCACGAGTAACGGCATTTGCAGCGCCCCGAACGCGAACACGAAGAAGGGAAGGACCCGGACCGCGCGTTGCGCCCTCGAGGAAGACGCGCGCAGCCTGCCACCGAACTGGGCGAAGAACAACAGACAGTGCACGGCCGGACGGGCCAAACTGCACAGCGCGCAGCACCGCCACCCGCGCAGACCCACGGTGGCACATGAGGCGAGCCCCAACCCCACAGCGCTGCACCCCCAGAGCAGTCGCCTTTCACGGTAGCTCCAGGCGAACCTTTCGACGACTTCAAGACCCACAGTCCAGACCGCCACCCACGCCAGGGTTTCCATGGAATTTTTCGAGACTGGTCCTATGAACATGCAATGTGAATGAGCCTCTATTCGAGCCAACCCGGCTTTTCTTGGTGCGAAACTTTAACTGCTGCCGTCTCGCCCCGCGCCGGAGCGCACGTACTTTTAACCCTGGATTACCACGACCACTTGGCCCGTGGACCGCAAAGGTGCGCGGCTCGCTCACATGCCCAGAAAACCTGAAGACCTGGCGAATCAGAGAGTGTTCTTGTTGAGCTGGGGGCTACGACTCTCGCGGCGGTGGACTTAGCCAGGCTGCTCCACTTCGAACAATGTTGCCGAAGACTGCCGTCACACAGGGCGCTTCAGGCCCATCAGCTCGTTCCAAACCGGTGCGCGGGGGACGAACGGGGAAACTAAAGAAAGGACCACCAACTCAACACAAAACTGTTCGGAACGGAGAAGAACCAAAAAGGCGAAAAAATAGAAAGAAGACCGGGGCAAGTTATGGTCGGGGCAACGTGGACAGGGGCATGGTTTGATGCTACCTTGAGATCCAATACCACGGTCAGTGCTCACGCTAAGTAGTAAACGTGGTAATTGGAAATCGATAGAGCAAACGTCTGTGACAATGGTGTACCGCCCTTATCCCAAACTGGGATATGAGGGCACAAATTTGTTTTAGGTATGAGGGGAAATTTACCCTGTGACAATAGACCACGAGTACGAGTAGTTTGAACCTGATATGCAGCAACAATCTGTGACGATAGACTGCACAGTATTAGTAGTTCTCGAACTGCCGAGGGTAGCTGGAGACGGAGACGTATAAAGCAGACCTTGCTTTTATTCTTGAACGCTTTGCAGGAAATACCCGAGGGAAGGCCGCCCGTTGCAAAAAAAACAAGAGCCAAAGGACGGCACGTAGCCGACACGAAACGCAGGCAAGATCTGGGTTTAGTGCCGGGCGCCCAAAGACCCACGTTGTATTGTTTCTTCCCCTCTAGCAATTCGGAAAATCATGGTTAAAAAATCCGTAGCATGGCCGGTAAGATTTTTTCTTTTTTTGTATAAGCACCTGCTTAGTAGGAAATACTTGAGGAGGCTGCCAGGTGCAAAAGATCAAAGGAGGTAAATGTGCTGTAGCTCACACGAAACACAGGTGAATCTGGGTTTAGTGGCGGGCTTAAGCGTTCAGCAAAAAAGACCCACTTCGTAGTTGTATTGTTTCTCCCCCTCTAGCCTCCTTCGAAGTAAGCACAAGGCAGCCCCTCGAGTATTTCCACGTTCAGCGAGGTTTTTTCGAACGATCAGCCAGCGCGTTCAACGAACAACACGCACACACTCTCTCCTACGTTGTGATATATTCAGGACGCAAGTGAAAACACACAAACGCCACAGCGGCGTCGAGCTTCCCAGCTCCCCAACTATCTCATAAAAAAGAAAGAAACCCCACCTGCCCTAAGTGACTAGACAGCTCCAAAGAAGCACCGATACAACCCAACGGCCAGGGCAATCTATTCAGCTGGGGCGGGCAGGTTTGTGTTGCTGACTTTTTGCTTGTTTGCGCAATCTAACTTCAAGCGCTTCTACTTTTTGGAAAAGGCCCCTGATTTGTATGACAACTCGAGGGGGCCGCCAGTTGCGAAATCGCAACTGGCGGCCACAAATCGCAAGCGCACCCTTCCGGAGTCACGTAGCGAAAGGCTAGTATAGTACCATGCAGCATGTCCATGGACTCCCTACTAACAGCAAGAGCGTGTCCGGTGAACCCCCTTGACACCACCAACGGCTGTGACACGCAGTGCACAGTACCAGGCGCTAGTCTTTGACTGATGATTAATCAGGATTCTTTGACAGGTTAGGAAAGTTTCCTGTTCGTTTATTACTTCTGGTGCCGCTTGCTGGTCATTCATTGCCTGTCATTCTGGCACGTTCTGCAGTCATTTGCCGTCCTTCAAGCAAAGGTGCTTTGGACATTTGCAGTCGCTCTAGTACCGTCCAGCACGAGCAAAGCGTGACACAGCTGTACGTC
This sequence comes from Diplonema papillatum, assembly GCA_030068145.1. Classification (NCBI taxonomy): domain Eukaryota; phylum Euglenozoa; class Diplonemea; order Diplonemida; family Diplonemidae; genus Diplonema; species Diplonema papillatum. The sequence continues at coordinate 17,488 of JAPJBO010001847.1, forward strand.
CAGGGGCATCGATTCACTCTGTCAGAGGACAACGCCAACAACAGCCCGAATTACGAAGCAGAATATGTGCAGTAAACCCTGCATAAAACACAGGCACATCTGGGCGTTGGGGGCGCGGGCGTCGGCATTCCAAGTTCGCTTAAAACTCGGGGATCCGGAGTATCCGGTTGACGTTCGGCGAATAGCTCGCGACGTGTATACGCTGGGGGGTTGATTGATAGCAGAGAGCGTCTTCTCCTCTTTCGTTAGGACTTCTGGAGTGAAGGTTCACTCGAAGCTCCGCGTTGTGGGGAGTACCGGCAAAAAGGACACCTCTCGTTTTACACCGTTGGTTTGTTCAGCACAGAGCGTCTGGCCGTCCTTTTGTTTCTACAGCCGCTGTTGAGGTCTGCAGCCGGCGCGGGTTGCGGTTTGAGAACGTTCCATCATTTTTGGCTGTGATCATCCAGATTCATGAGAGGTGCTTGGGAGTGGCCAGTCGTCGCATTCAAACCATTGAATGTTCAAACACGCAAACCCTCATCATTGCGCCGAGCTGAGTGCCCTCGTAAGAAGCTCCCCGCCTTAGACATTCTCGAAGCAAGCTCGAAGGGCTAAGAACGTACAAATATTTCCAGTCGCTATCAGCGCCCGAGAGCCTCTATCCCTTGGCCGCGCAGCACAGCTCAGACTTCCTGAATCGAAACGCTCGAGCATGAACTAGCTTTTCAATCTACTTTGAAGCGACCACGACCACCCACTACACGCACACAGGGGCTACAAACCCGGATGGGAGCACCGCACCTGGCAGAGAGCTACGCTAGCCATCCTAGTAGGAATGGGTGACAGAGTCAAGCGAGTTTTTGCGGACGATGAACACACGCGCTCTACTAACCATAAAACCGCACAGCAATAATACTCGAGGGACTGCCTTGTGCTTATCTTGACTACTTGAACGCTTACGCCCGCTACTAAACCCAGATTTACCTGCGTTTCGTGTGGGCCACAGCACATTTACCTCCTCGCCAGATTTCGCAGCTGGCAGTCTCCTCAAGTATTTCCTACAAAGCAGGTGCTTATACGAAAAAGAAGAAAAACCCTGCAAGAGGAACGTTTCAGGAAGATCTGTAGCACGGAAGCCATTCGCAGTGCGCAACGTACTCTCTCCGCTTTTCGGATGGCCGGGCCTCGGCTTCATTTTTCTTGAAAGTATGCTAATACTGCAGGGAATAGTTGGCTGGACCTCGAATTGGGGAGTCGAGAAAACCTACAAAGCCAAAAGCAGGACCGACTCCCCCGTTCGTGAGAAAAAGCGAAGAATAAAGACACCTTCTTTTTTCCATCTATCTTGGTCAAGAGCAACTCAACTATTCCTACCTTGTGGGCTGGGATTCGCCGATGCCCGTCAGCAGCTGAATCCAATGCTTGGTTGACTCTCGATCCGACGATGACTGGCTTGCCCGACCGTCGATCCGGTTTGTTTTTTGACACTGTGGCGGTGCGAGGACCATTTGAACGATCTTTCGCTTTTCCCCCCTCTCGCTCTGGATTTGAAGCGTGGGCAAAAAGAAACCCTGACACAGTATCTCTCTATCACGCTTCGTGTCCATCCTGCAAGGCAGTGACTTAGCTGGTTGTGAAAGACTTTGGCCGTGATGTGCCTGGTATCGCGTCCCGGTTGTACTAGGTGTGCGTTATTGGCTCAGCGTGTGTTGAAAGCGCTTGACACCCCCAGACCGGTGCACTCACGCCCGCGACGCGGGGACCATCTTCGTGGACACGTGGACGGCCAAGTCCTGGTCGATCTCCGACGCGAGCTGCCGAGCCCGAAGGATGGCTTGGAGTCTCTTGATCTCCTTCTTGACGGCGTCCGTGTCGTCGCCGCCCGGCGGCTGCTTCGGTCGCTCGCCCCTGTTCATCCTGCGCGCGTGCTGCTGCTGCTGCTGGTGCGCCGCCGGCGCCCGCCCGCCGCCCGCCTGCGGCTGGGCAGCCAGCGGCCTCCGCTTCTTCTTGATAGCTGCCAGCCCGACCCCCCGGGCCGGGTCCATGTCGTCCGAACCCGCTTCGAGCCTCGTGGACTCGACGACGGCGGCCCGCTGCCGGGCCGTCATCCTCTGGTCGCACACACTGCGGGGCAGGAGGCCCCTCGCGGTGAACACTTGGTCTTCGCGGATCCACGCGCCGAGGGCGCGCTGCTTCACGATGCAGTCCGGCCGGTGGCACCCGGTTGCCGCGTCGCACGGCCGCGGCTGCCGCTTCTCCGCGGTGCCCGGCGTGCTCGCGCGGGACCGGGGATCCGGCGCTTTTCCGGGCGTCTCCGGCTGCCGCGCGGCCGGCGGAGCCGGCCGCGGGTCTTCAACCGCCTGCCGGATGGGTGCGTCCATGTCGATGGCGGCACGGAGGAGGTTGATGCTCGAGGCAGAATGGGCGTCCTGGCGTAACGCGTGCGAGAGGCACTGCAGGGGAGCCATCGGGCGTGTTGGACTGGGCGGCGGCGGCGGCGGCGGCGGCGGCGGCGGCGGCCGCCGCTGCTGCTGCTGCTGCTGGCGCTGGCGCTGGGTGGGCGTCGCAGCGCCGCATTCCGCGGCTGCTTTGCCGGCGGCGCTCGCGGATCGGGTCGACTGGCTCATCTCGGGGGTTCCCGCCGGCTCGCGGTGGGCGGCGCCGGACTTCGACGCCCCGCGCTTCTTCCGCTTGCCCGACGCAGCCCTCGTTGTCGTCGTCGTCGTGGTGGCTGTGCCGGGTCGTTTGGGCGCCGCGTCCGCCCACGTGCCGGCGCCCTGCATGACGGCTTCGTGCGCTTCGCGGGCCAACACGTCCTGCGGGCGGGTTTGTAACTTTGTCAACGATTAGTATTAATTTCGGTGCGTGCGTAATGCTGAGTGCGCTCGTGGGGGGGTGCGTGTGCCTAGGTTGTCCTAGGCAGTCCTGGGTTTCTACAGCACCACACCCTTCCTTGTGAAGGCCGACGCCCGCTCACTCTGCCACCCCTATGCATTTTGGCAGGGGAAAAAAAAGCTTGCTCCGCACTATTACCTAGTCCAGAAACTATACAGTTTCGCAACATTAAAAGCCGGGTTGGCTCGAATAGAGGCTGTTTCACATTGCATGTCCATAAGACCTCGAGTCTCGAATGATTCGTTCTGAAAGTCCGCTGCAGCTGTGTCAGGGCCGGTAGGCCCGGGTTCGAACCCAGCCCATCACACTTTTTCGGTCGAAGATTGTTTTCGAGGTTTGTTGGGTTTCGGGGTCCAATGTGCCCGAAATTTGCGTCTTTTGCGGAGTTTCTCAGTATCTCGTCGTCTTGTTGCGTTAGTGGGGAGTCCTTTGCATGCAAATGAGTGCCAGCTTTTCGCTACGTGACTCCAGAAGGGTCACTTTTTCCGCGCTTTCGGCGCGGTGCAACTCTAGTCGGTTGCAACTGTTGTTGGCAGTTACTCACGAGTTCATAATCCGAAAAGGAATCGGAATCTTCGCTTTCTCGTTTGCGCCGACGGTAGGCACGCCGCGATGCGGAGGACGCGAGTAGCCGGGTAGAGCCGGCGGGAGGGCGCGATCGTTGTGTCAGTATCTCGCGGTATTTGGGTCACCACGGGAAACGGAGCCGGGTACTGGCGCCGAACTTGCCATCACAGGCTAAACTTGCTACCACACGCCGAACTCAGCATCACCAGAACCCGAACTTTGCTTCGCCCGAACTTTGCTTTGCTTCACCAGAACTTTGCTTCGCCCGAACTCAGCTGCGCCCGAACTTTGCTTCGCCCGAGAAATTTGCATCACCCAAACTTAGCATTGCCCGAACTTAGCTGCGCCCGAACTTTACTGTTTCCCGAACCTTAACAGCTGCCTCCAGTCTCGCCCCGCGCCGGCCTTTAGCTGAGTGCACGTACTTAGTATGCGCGCGTTCTATGAGGCATGGGCAACAGAGGACAGCAAGTGCAGGAGAGGATGGTGTCTGTTATTTTCCTTCTTCTCTCTCTCTCTCTTCCTGGGGGGAAAATCTTAGTTTAATGTTTAGGCAGGACACTGCTGGGGGGTCGAATACAGGAGGTACCTTGAATAGAAGAGGCATTTTGGAAAATGGGGTAAACATTTGGATTTTTCTTGGTCCGCATAGCAGACCATTTTTTGACAATTTTCTGATCGCGATGAGCTCCGATGAAGAGAACCGTGAAAAATAGACCCGGGGACCAAGAAGGGGGTTCCCGCGGGTTCCGGGTTTGCGGTACTTTTTTATTTGGGTAAGGTGCCATAGGGGACTAGTCCCAGTTGGAAATTGTTACCTTGACTTTTGTCAGGGAAATGCACTAAGCAGATTTTGAGCAAATTTTGGAAATTTTCATTTTTTCCAGATTTTGCAGATTTTGGCCGATTTTTTCAGATTTTGGCCATTTTTGCCGATTTTTCCAGATTTTGGCCATTTTTGCCCAATTTTGCCGATTTTCCACATTTTGGCCATTTTTGCCGATTTTTCCAGATTTTGGCCGATTTTCCACATTTTGGCAGATTTTTGCAGATTTTGGCCATTTTAAGAATAGACCCGGGGACCCGAGAAGGGGGTTCCCGCGGGTTCCGGGTTTGCGGTACTTTTTTTATTTCTTTTCGGGAAAATTGCAGGATCGGCACGCCGAACGAGAGGTACCTCTTGTATTCGACCCCTCCCCAGTAAAACTAGCAAAACCAACAACATTTCAAAAGTGCCCCTTTCAAGCAACTTCTCTGTTTGCATTTGTTGCAGACACTTTTTGCGAGGGTTCACACGGTGTTTTCGGGATAGCGACGGGGGGGCATCAAGCGTTGTGCAAGTGCTAGATATTCGTCGCGTCGGAATCATTAATCTTCTGTGATCTGCGATCCCACACAACATAAAAAAAATAGGGGGCAAACGCACCTGCATGTGATTCCGCCGCGACGACCGCAGCTCTTCGCGCGCCCTGCGCAGGGTCTGCTGGTGGTGCGTGAGCGCGCCTTCGTACGCGGAGCTCAGCGTCGACGTCAGCGGGCACGCGGGGTCCGAGAACCGGTGGTCCTCGTCGTAGCACTGGACGCGGCCCGTGGTGTCCAGCCGGTCGCGGCGCGAGGCTTTGGCGAGCGTTCCGGTCAGCGGCGGCGGGCTCGCTGCGGCGGGGCTGCCTGCCCGCTCCCTCTCCGCGTCCCTCCGCCCCGCCTTCAGCAGCACCGACAGGCTCGACGACGTCGACGACGCGCAGTTGGCCTCGGCGTGCAGCGCATAGGTCAAGATCGCCAGCTTCGGCAGGAGCGCCGGCGGCGCCGCCGCCTGCTCCGGGCCCCACTCCGGCGCGGGATCCCCGCGGCCCTGCTTCGCCCTCCCCTTCGTCCGCAGCGCGAACCCCAGCTTCGCACCCGTTCCACCGGCGGACGCCGGTCGGCTGGTCGTCAGCAGGTCGCTTCCGTCGCCGTGGGTTGCGGGGTCCATGAACATCCCGGGGGCAGTGCCCCGTCGAGAGCCCCTCTTTTTCGCGCCGCCGCCGCCGCCGGCGTGGCCCCTCTGCACCGCCGGCTCGGACGACGACGTGTGGACGTTGTTCACATTCGGCTTGAACATGCCGCCGGGCGCGAGCGCGTTTCCGCAGTCGCCCGTCAGTGCCTCTGCGACCACCGCCGCTTCGACCAGCGCGAGCTTCGACGCCCGCGCGGAGTACGTGCCGGCAACGGCGCACGGCAGGTGCCCCAAGGCCGCCACGAGCATCGTCAAGCTCGTGTGCGGCGTCACGCCCGGGGCCGGCGGCGGCGGCGGCGGCGGTTGCTGGTGGGGAGCCGAGGGGTCCGCGTCTCTTTTCCTGGGCGGCGGCGCGGCCGGGTTTGCGTGCCGTCGCCGGCGTGAGTCGCCGTGCTGCTGGTGGAAAGACTCGCCCAGCCAGCCCCCCGCCTCGAGCGGGCCGGCGGGTGGCCCGGGGCTGCCCGCGTCCCACCGCAGGCCGGGGGATGTCCGGCATTTGCTCTTCGGCAGGTTGCTGAGCATGTCCTGCGTGCGGAGCTCGTGGATGCGGCGGCTCTCGAAGGCCATCACCCTGCCCATGGCTGCCTCCCGGTGCCGCTCGATGACGTGCCGCGCGTACGACTCTCCGTCTTCGAGCTTCCGCACGAGGTCATCGAACGCCTCCTTTATCCCTTCGAAGGGCTCCCGCGACTTCCCCCTGGCGTACCGCTTCGCTTCGCGCAGCCGCCGCCCCGGTCTGCTGCGGTCCCTTGCGGGCCTCTCCATCTTGCCCCCTCTTTGCCTGTTAAATACTTAGATATTTGTGTCCATTTATCTGTTCAACCCCTTCCGGACGGGACAGGTATGGGGGCTGTCGAGTGAAGCGAAATGCTCTGGTTTAACTAACCAGTTGGATTCCACTTGTTCGTAACAGTTCCAAGCTGGGTATTTGTGTCCATTTAGCTGTTCAACCCCTTCCGGACGGGGGCTGTCGAGGAGAAACACTTCTGGAGAAACACCGGGTCAAACCCGAGAGTTGTATGACTCTACTTATAAGGGTTTCGTAACGCATTTCTTCACAGGAGCAATATGGATATCCTTTTGACGTGGCCCTGGAGGCGCAGCATCCGGACCCCAGCTCGTCTTCTGACTTTCGACATCCCCTGACCGAAGGGTTAACCGCGTTTGATCGACCCCTGCCCTGAGCCACATCTCCACAGGCGCAGCGGCGGCGCCAAAAACCCCGCACCTTGGTGCCTTGGTTTGGAAAGTCGGTTGACCCGCTTAGCAGAACTGCCGTGCACGTGAACTGCGTAGCAGGCTTTCAAAACTTTCTGGCTGGTTAAGAGTTCGACGTCAAGTGGCCTAGCTGCTCTTCACCCTGCTATTGACTCGTTTCTTCCTTGCACAACAAACGGAATGCGAGTAGAGATATCATTCTTTTCTTGTTTGCTCGGGGAAGGAAACTGTGTAAATGCTGCCCCACCGGGAAAAAAGCAGAGAGAGACAGGCTCGCACCCGTGTTTAGGTGTGTAGGTTTGCCTTTCCCGCTTGACATTTAAGCACCTTCTTTTCGTTCTCCTTCTTTTTTTGGTACTTAGACACTTGCCCTGCAAAACGTAGCCGTGCAGAAGTCAACCAGGAAGAGCCCATCGGGCATGCCGACCGTCTTCCTTACCTGGCGGGAGACACTTTCAAGACATCTACTGGGTGGGGACATCGGAGTCACCGGACTACGCGACTAGATTTGACGAACTGCAACGTCTAAATTCGCATCCTGCACAGTGTTTGCAGGACAGCTTGCAAAACACTGTGTACAAAAAGACAGGCGCTTCTATTTGTTTGAGCCTGCCGGTTGATCGTTTTCCCACTTGTATTTACCCTGTGTGTATATTCAGGTAAGGAACTCTGATCACCACCAAAACACGCTGCTTCGTCTTTTTAGCCTGCACAATACATTGAAGGGCAACCCGCAAGATTGTTAGTACTAAAGATTGCGAGTCGCGACGAGATAAGAAACCAACAGACGGTGAAACAAAATGGCGTCGCCGACACGATTTGCCTGCCTGCATCTCGTGCACACAGGTTTCAGAGCGTGTTGGCACGCATTGCAAAACGTGATTTCTCCGCGGAACCGTGATTGGTGGTCGCCGCGTCGTGCAGCAGCCATCCGCCCCATCGTTCTGGGGTCAGCCTGCAGTACCAGGGACGAATTGTGGGTGGAAGCAAGGGTCGCAGCCGTTTCCGTCTTTCATTTGCACGGCCTGCGGGCGCCAGCGAGACCTTCGGGGGGTGGAGTCGTTGTCATTGGCGCGGAATTTCGTTGGATGTGGCTGTTGTGCCGAGCTGATGCTGTCGATCTCGCGACAGCAACTGCTTCGAGATGGAAAACCTTTGAGCGTCGGTATTGTTGTGGGTCCTTCAGGCACGTTCCAGGCCAATAACCACCGTGGTTCGGTCCTTCAGCCACGGGCACACAGGGCGGATAGTCATCAGCGCAGAGGTTTCTCCAGCAAAGGCGCCTTGGCCTGGCTATCAAGCCGTCAAGGCATGCCCGCCGATGTCAATGCCGTGCAAATCTACTTTCGTCAAGCCGCGGTCCGCCATGACCAAGTGTAGCAGGGCGCGCGAAGATGCGGAAGAGCGAGCCAATAGCAGGTCTGTGATGCTCCGAAATGACCTAGGCTGCACGCGCACTACACTGACGCGTTAAACGAGTTTGAGAGCCTTCCGGCTACCTATCTTGCAGAGCATCGGAAATATTTTGAACTTCCGTCGTGACGAGGATCAATAATTGCCGTTGCGGTCTGTTCACGGCAGCGAGAGCTTCGCGGCAGGATTGTCCCCCCAAAAGCGCCTTGACCTGGTTATCAAGCCATCAAGGCATGCCCGCCGGGTTGGCCCCCTCCGCATTCTTGCGTGCCTGCTCTTCGACCAGCTTGCAGACGTCGGGGCCGATGTCAGTGCCGCGCAGGTCTACTTTCGTCAGGCCGCGGTTCGCCTTGACCAAGTGCAGCAGGGCGCGCGACGACGCGAGCGACACCTTCGGGTTTTTTTGCAGGCTTATCTCCGCCAGCGCGGGCAGCCCCTGGCACGCGGCGCAGAGCCGGCCCACGTCGTCGTTGGTCAGCGAGACGTCGTTCAGTGTCAGGCGGGCCAGGCTGGGCAGGTACTGCAGCAGCGCCGCGACCGCCGCGAACGCCTTCCCGAAGTAGTTGAGCGACAGGTCGAGCTCGGTAATCGCGCGGCTCCGCGCCCGGTCGCCCGGCAGCCGCGACAGGAACCGCGAGTTCGGCTTCAGCCCGAGGCGGAGGCACGCGCCCGCGTACACCTGCCGGATCCCCGACGCCCTCGCCCAGCCATCGAACTCAGCGTCCGACCACCCCCGTACCACCCCCCAGTCCACCTCCCCGTCGGCACCCCCCTCATCGACGCCGGGCAACTCGACAACAGCTTGTTCAGGACGAGACCCATGCTCTTCTCGTGACGCGCCGTTGAACCCCGAAACGTCCTCTTCGACTTGTCTCGCACCGCCGGAGCTGTCGTTTGGCGGGGAAGCAAGGTCGTCCACCTTGCCTGATTGTGCACCGTCGGCTGTTTCCTCTTCTCCCTGCGTTTCGGCACCGGCGGCCTGGTCGGGGGCCGGTGGTAATACGTCGAGCGCGCCAGCGTCGGCGGCGGCCTGCTCGCCGCTGGCGGTGGAGGGCGACGGCGGGGCGGCGTCGGGCGGGTGTTGGCACACGGCTTCGCCGGGCGCCGCTTCTTCTTCTTCTCCTTCTCGGTTCTCGGCGCGGGTCGCAGCGAGGGCTCGGCTCGCGGCTCTCGCGGCGATCCAAGGGATGTCGGACACGTCCAGCAGGGTGGCAGGCTTCTCCTCCGCATCCTGTAGTGGACTCGCCGACCGAGTGCTACTGCGCGGGGACTTTTCCTTGCTCGTCGTGTCGGCGGCGAGCATCCCGGTCTCGATGCACCCGTACGGCCGGATGACTTCTCCGATGCCGTGCGTGTCGGGCGGCTCGCCGTCGGTGCTGCAGGAGGCTAGGAACACGTAGTGCGGGACCTGCGTGTCGGCCTTCGAGGGCTGCTCGCCGTTGCGGTCCTTCGCGAAGGAATCGGCGAAGTCGCGCTCGGTGCGCAGGCGGACGGTCTGCATGCCGCCGGAGGCGGGGCTGTGCCGCATGGCCTCCCGCTCCGAAATGAAGTGCACGTCCTTCAGCAGCTCCTGCATGATATGCAGGTTCATGTCGAACCAGCCTTGCCCGGAACGCGTCCAGTAAGACACGACGACGCCGGTGTTCCCACTCAGCGTCGCGCAGCAGAGCGACTTGCAGAACACGCTGCCGACCTGCGACGAGGTGCTGCCCGTCCACAGGTAGGAGACACCCGACCGCTTTCCGATGGTGCTCGTCAACGGCACCCCTGACGGCTTCGTGTTCGCGTATTCCGCCATCACCTGCTTCATCTTCAGCGTGCCGTACTCGGCCACCGACAGGATCGTCGGGTGCCTGCGTCGTGGAGAGAAATTGAAACGCAAGCTCAGCTGCAATCAGGGAAAAAGGAACCCACCTGGGCATTCCACTCTGGTTCTGGGTAAGGGTAGATAAACTCCAAACTTTGTTTCTTCGTTGCGCGCGTTCGAAATTTTTTGATATTGGTTGGTTGGTCGGCCCGCCGCAACCCGCCGGAACCCTCTGAATGGCACTACCAACCCGCCGGAACCCTCTGAATGGCATTTCCAACCCGCCGGAACCCTCCGAATGGCATTTC
>JAPJBO010001848.1:0-27644 GCA_030068145.1 Diplonema papillatum
GCGTTTCAAAGCTGTCTTCCCCCTGCACCTGTACGAAGGCTCCTACGCCCAAGCGTCCTGGGAGGAGGCACACAGCTCCCCCTACCAATGGGCGCAGTTCTACCTGCACAGCGCCCTCGGCCGCGGCACCATCAACTCCTGCTGGGACGCGTCGGCGAAACAGGAATTTCTAAGGGGTGAGATCCGCCAAACCCTTGAGATCCTGTTCACCACCAGTGCGGCGAACGAGACCGACGTCCTACGCGCAAGCGGACGTGCTGGCACGTATTTCGAGCCGTTGAACCAGCCAGAGGATTACCGGGTCCTAATGCTCCCGGACGGTGCAAGCGAAGGGGATGCTCACAGCGTGGCCGGTAAGATCGGACACCTACAGCTGGGTCTGGCATACTGCAGGGGGGAACTGGGCGTTCGAGTAAAGGCATCCTCGTACGCAGAAGCCCGCGAACTCCTACCAGAACTCCCCGCAGAAATTGCGTACTTCGCCGTCGCGGGAATCCCCTGCGGCACTAACGCAGGGACGCTCCAGCGGAACCTGATGCGCCTTGGCTGGGACACCACCCCGCTTTTCAAGTTGTCGAAAGCTGGCCGTCATACGGAGTGGGCTGTCAAGTCCGAAACCCACCCCGGGACCTACCAGTGCGACCTGCTCAACGGCCTCCGCATAGCGATCAGGAGGGTCCACCGATGCCCAATACAACCATCTCGCCACGTCGCCGGCATGCGCCTATCGAGCACGTTCAGGGAGGAAACGGGGCGCGACCTGACGCGACGAGACCCGCTGGCCAAAGGATCGACGGAACCTGTCCGCTTCAGCGTTTTCGTAGAACGCTACGGCAAAGGTGCCCCCGCCATCTGGGAACTTGCCGGAGACAGTCTGAACCGTATGGATGAAGACGAAGACGGAAACGACGAAGGTCCGGATGGAACTCCCCTCGCTGGCGGAAGCGCGGTCGAGCTGAGGAAACCTGCGATGCAGTACGCACGGCCCGACGGATCGCTGCCACCGGCTCGAACCACGTCCTCAACCCCGTCTTCTTCACCGCCCGTTGATCCCCCCAGGATGGTCGCTGACCTGGACGAGCGAGAATTGAAGACACTCGTTCGCAACCTCGTGAGCGAGGCAACCACAACAAAGGCCCCCGAGCCTGCCATGCGGAGCACTAACCAGCCCCCGGCGCAAGACGCAGCCGCGTTCCAGAAGTTCGTGGGTGACATAGTCCAGGAACGCGTAGCAGAGATGGAGAGAAGGCGTCCCCTCGGCCAACCTGCGCCTACACCCACACTCAATGCACCTCAGATCGCGGCCCTCGTCGAAAGCGCAGTAGACACGCGCGTGTCCGAGACGATGATGCAGCTAGTCCAAGGCCCGCTGCAGACGATCTCCGGGCAGCTGAGCCACATGTGGGAGCACATGCAGATGCTAACAACGAAGGTAGGGGAAGCTCAGGCAACCATGGCGGGCAGAGGGCCGACTGCAGTACCAGTACGGCACCAACCACCAACCCCCGACCTACCGATTGCGCACAAACCGAGCACGCCGATGGCCAACCGACCCCAGCAGACCTCGCAACCAGACTCAACGACGCACGACACCAAGGATAGGAGAAGTACGTCAACGACCCGGAGGACGATCGAAGCCAGCGAACGCAGGGACGTTAGAAGTGAGCGCTGCGAACAGGCGAACGTGAGCGAATTGACGGGAAGGGAACGGGACAGCCCGTGTCGTGAGAAGCAGACCCTGGCCGACAGCGAACCACCAGCGCCAGCAGCAGCCACGGTGGCAACAGCCAAGCCGAAAGCAGCTTCACACCCGAACCGGCCCCGAGACCCTACGCCGATTCCGACCCTGCGACAAGACCCGCGGGAGGCGGCAAACGATGACCCACGGCTAGCGGGGTTCGGGTTCTTTGGCAGGCAGCTGCTGGAGCGCGAAAGGATGGCAGCCAATCAGACCCAACAACCAAGCCACCCTCCTCAGACCGAAGAAACACCGCTGACAAGCCATCCGCGTGGTTACAGACCGTCGCCGACGAGGGCAACCGCACCGGAGCCTGACGCGAAAGACCGGAAGGGCAGCGCACAAGATCGCGAGACGAACGCTGACAGAAGAGAACGGGATAGCCCGAGTCGCGGGACAGCGTCTCTCCCCACAGTGAATCGGGCCGACTCGACCACCGCCCCACTGAAGCCGAAGTACCAGCCCTGCACAACGGTCCGAACAGGATCGCCAACGCTTGCGCGTCGATGCAACTCCCCAGACCCGCGAGCACCCAGAGCGGGACAGGAAAGGGACAACGACCGAGCGGCAGGAACACCGGTCCCTAGCTGCTCTTCAACGGAGGAGGAAACGTCGATCCTCGAAGAGACGGCCCGCGCCACCAGCGTACCGACGCCCGCACCATACGAACCGTACAGCACGTTGACTCCGGCAAGCCGACGAGCCGCGTCGCCACACCCGCGCGCGAGCAGCGCAGGCCAACGCCCGAGGCACAACACGGACAACAACCTGCAAGGAGAAGGGAGACAACCGGGCAGCAGCCGAAACTCCCCGATGCGACGCCCTGACGGGCCAGGGGCGTCGCAGCCCCAATGAACCCAAAACACGGCCTGCCCACGACGCCTGGATGATGATCGTGTCAGCCAACATCCAATCGTGGTGGGGCAAACAGGGGCCCATGTCGCTGGAGGACGTGACGCGCGGCATCGAACTGCACGGACCAGACGTCGTACTCTTGCAGGAGACTTGGCTGACTAGCGACAAGCCCACACCGACAGTTGCTGGCTACGTTAGCTACCGCCGAGACAGACCCAGGAACAAGGGAGGCGGGGGGCTGGTTATCCTAGTCCGAAGCTCGTTTGTTAGCCGACAGCTACCCGCACTGGACTTCGGCGACGATTTGCTGATGGAGTGCCTAGGAGTCGAGATCGACCGCGTCGGTCTCCAAAGCGTGCGGATCTACAACGTGTACCGGCCGCCCGAAGACGGCGGTAACATCAACCTGGACCCGTTCGTCATAGAAGAAGACGTCATCGTGTGCGGTGATCCGAACACGCGCCACCCGACATGGTGTCCGAGCGGAAACTCGAACCCCGCCGGCAGGAAACTGTTCAAGTGGCTCACCGACAACCCAACACCTGCAACAGTGTGGAACGACCCCTCAACACCAACACGAGACGAGTCCAACACGTCCCCTGACGTCACAATCGCGACGGGTCTCCCGCATTCCATCACCAACTGGAGGACGGCCGAATCCTGGGGCTCGGACCACAGGACAATCCTGTTCGAAATACCCCGTGGTTACAAGCACCAAAAAGAGAAGCCCCTCACCGGCACCGCATGGGGACGCGCGAAATGGAAGAAATTCGCGGAACATCTCGACTGCGCTTGTTCAGCAACGGCAGAGAACGCAACAACCGACCCGCAAGCTCTGGCGGACACACTAACCGGCCACATCCGTGACGCCATAAAAGAGCACATTCCCAAGTCATCCGGGAAACGGCCCCCGAGGCCTTGGTGGAACAAATCGCTGACACCGCTGTCCCGCATCAAAGACGCAGCGTTCAAAACACTACAGCGCGAAAAGTCGGACAGCTCTCGCGTTCTGTACAAAGAGGCCAAAGAGCGATTCACAGAGGCAGCCCTCAAAGCGAAGACGGAGTACTGGGGCGGCATCGTTGACAAGGTGAACCGCGGGACAGACCTTGGGCTCTTGTTCCGGACCGTCCGGGAAATTGACGGGAAAAAGCAGAAACACGCCCTGCCCCCCCTCCGTTCAGGGGGGCGCGTTTTAACGGACCCAGTCGAGAAGGCCACGCACCTGGCGCAACACTACGCAAGCATATGCCGGAAAAAGGAGGGTATGGCCGGGCAGGGAACCCGTGACACGAACGGAGGCGGCGAAGCAGAAGGCCCGGAAGCCACGGGCGTACGGAACGAGGCGCCCCGCGAAGACAGCCAGCAGGCAATGAACACCGGGGTAGAAGGGCCCATCACCCTGGAAGAAGTAGAAAGAGCGGTTGAGAAGCTGAAGGTGACAACGTCGACCGATCCGCAAGGGTTCTGCCCCCAAGTATTCAAGGCGATGGGGAAGCCTGCCCTCGAAGCCCTGTGCAAGGTGACCAATGCGTCCTGGGACAAAGCATCGATCCCTGAGCTCTGGAAAGAAGCTCATGCTATCCCCATCCCGAAACCGGGGAAGGACCGCGCTGAAGCATCTGGCTACCGCCCGATCTCCCTGACGTGCATAGCTGCGAAGATCATGGAAACGGTGATCAGGGAAAGGCTTGACCACATCGTCGAGAGCGACAACTTCCCGAAGATCCGTCCGTTCACAGCATGCCAAGGAGGGTTTCGGCAGGGAAGGGGAACGGAAGAACAGCTGTTCACAGCCGTCACAACGATCGACCGAAGCCTGCGGGAGAAGCGATACACCTGCCTCCTTGTCTTCGACCTGGCGAAAGCGTTCGACACGGTGGACCACGACCGCCTTATTAAGGTAATGAGGGACCGCGGGATACCGGCGAAACTCGTGAACTGGGTCGAGGCCTTCCTGCGGGACAGAGTGGCGAAGTTTCGAATAGGTGGATCCTACGGAGAAAAAGTGACACTGGCGAGCGGTGTCCCACAGGGTACAGTTCTTGGACCAATCTTGTTCCTGCTGTACATAGACGACTTAGCGGAGAAGCTCTCCTCGATGTCAGCAACCGCCGCACCTGCGAGACTGTCTACAGTGACCCCGTCCCTTTTCGCCGACGACGTGGGCGTCGTCGTCAGTGCCAAAACACTGACAGAACTGAAAAAGACAGCCCAGGAAGTCGTTGACAACATCGTGACGTGGGCCACCGAAGCCAAAATGGACCTGGCCCATGGCAAGACGGAAGCGGTTTTGTTCCGAGAAGTCGAAAAAGGGCTCGTGCACATGCGCCGGAAACTCGCTCCCCCGCTAGTCACTTTCACGACAACCCGCCTGGAAATCACGGTTCCGACGGCAGAATTCAGGACGAAAGTGAAGGATTTCGGCGACACATTCCGATACGTGGACCCGGGTAGCCCGCACCACCGGAAAAGAATCATACTGGTGTGCGGACTTGAGCTGACCACTCGAAAGCAGAGGAGAGAAATACTGGAGTTGGTAGCTTCGACCGAAGCGACGGAAATCGCGTTCACGGTAGTGACTGACCTCCAATGGAAGGAGCAAGTCACCCTCCTCGGACTCACGATCGACGACAGACTAACCTTCAAAGCCCACGTCGACCGCATCCTGCAGAGCGCCGGGAAGAGAGTGAACCTAGTGAAGCTCGTATCGGGGATGAAGTGGGGACACAAGACTGAAGTCCTCCGGGCGCTTTACATGGCGTACGCCTGGCCGGTACTCATGTATGGCATCGCCATATATGGTCCGTACATAGCCCAAGAAGAGAAGGATCGGCTCGAGCGCCTACACCGCACGGCGCTAGTTGCGGTCACTGGGTGCAAAAAGACGACACTGACATCCGCTGTGCTCATGGAGGCACGAATGCTGCCGATTGAGTCGATGGCAGACGTCCGAACGGGTGCCCTCGGCGAGAAGATGGAGACGAAAAACATGTGGGACGACGTCATCAAAACAAGGCATACCAAGGACGCCCTCCCACAGTCATACCTCCACCTCAAAACCGAAGCGCGGACGACGGACCCTCGACGAGAACGCCACAAGCCCAACCCCTTCCTACCGTGGGTGCCACCACCACTGCTTCACATCAACCCGTCCCTGCCGCGCAAGAAGTCGAAGAACGCAGACAAGAACAGGAGGACCGTAGAGCAAGTCCTGGACAGGCTGCCCGAGCCGAAACTGGTAGTCTGGACGGACGGTTCCGTGGCCGCACTCAAGACGAGACGGGCCCAGCAAGAACTGCTGCACGGGACGACGACCCCGCTCGACGAAGTGACGAGATGGGGCGGGGCAGGCTTCGTGATCTACGACACGCGACGCGGCGGTAACTGGAGGGACCAGACGCTGCTCAGGACACGGTCAAGCCGGCAGGCCGGGAAGTGGGCCACGAGCTATCGAGCGGAACAGGTAGCACTGCGGGCAGCGCTGAAACAAGTAGAAGCGAAGGCGTTTCATAGGACTAAGAGCACGCAGGCTAACACCTGGTTCCTGACGGACTCCAGCTCACTGCTGACCGAGCTAAGGCGAGGCCCACACAAGCAAAAAGAGCCAGCCAACATCGAAATCTGGCAGCTGCTCGAAAAGCTCGTGGCGAAGGGGCACACGCCGATCCTGCAGTTTGTCTTCGGACACTGTGCCCTGGCGGGTAACGATGAAGCGGACGCACTGGCGAAAGGCGGTATCTCCACAGCGCATGTGGAAAAACAACCGCCAATGACGGTTGCAACGGCAAGGGCGCGCTACCGCGAGCACACCTGGGAAAGCGTGCATGCGTCAGCGATGAAGGCATCCCCGTACCGTCCCGGCGGACCGCTACCGTATGCGCAACTCGTTCGAGGACGCAAGGTGCCCAAAACAGCGCACCTCACGAGGCGTGCGGAGCGAGAAATCCGCCAGCTGAGGACAGGGCACCACGAGCTCCTCCACAACCGGTACCGCAAAGACTGGGAAGACCTCGCAGCCGAAGAAAGGCAGAGAGTCCGTCCGTGCGAGCTTTGCGACGCGACGCCCGTCTGCCCGATCACGCACCTGTTCCTCGAGTGCAAAGTCGGGTACGCCATGAGGGCGCCGATGTGGAGGCAGGTGTTCGAAGCCGACCCGAAGGTCCCGAGGGAGCTACCGGCGCCAGGTTCGAGGCACAAGATGCTCTGGCCCCTGCTTTTCGAGCACCCGGAGGCAGCACTCGCCTACCTGCAGGACGCTGGGCTCGTGGCGAGGTACCAGATACTGGAGGACCCGCCCGACCCCCAAACCCCCGCCTTGCACGAAACGCCGCAGGCAGGAGGGCCCAACTTTGCCGACGCGCTGGACCTCGACGCAACAAGCAGCGCAACAAGCTCGAACGACTGGGCTTGACGAAGACTCGCCACATCGACGCTCAGACGCAAGCAGCAACAGCAGCAGCAGCTTAGACCGCTAACCGGCCAATGCCTATGAATGAAAAGAACGGGAGGGAAAAAAAAGAAGAGACCGAACGCAGACAAACGCACAGGCGCCAAGCCTGGCAACAACAACCCTCAGACCGAGTCGGAGGAATGCACGGTGCACCGACAGCATGCACACCTGACCATAGGAAAGGTCAAAGTAAGGGTGAAGCAAGCTTACGAGCGGTCACCGGGATGCAGATAGAAAACTGCATGAAACAACGTACAAGTGCACTAGCAACCAACAAGACAATCTCCTGGAGCCGGCGTCGGGACGGCGAACTAAGACGCTAACGCCCACCGACACCCAGGAAAAGCCCGCATCGGACTGCCGCCGCGAAACAGCACCGCGCAGACCACCCCGGATCTCTCTTTTCTCCACCTCTTATTTCCATTTCCCCTCTGTTCAGTTCCGGGAGTAGGGGAGGGCGGGCAAAGTAAAAAGCTCACTGAACCCCCCCGCCACAATGTGAGACTGTAAAAACAAAGAACGAAACCGAACACGAAAACAAACAACGCGCCAAGGATGGCGACGGGGAGGCACAAGGAACCACCTCACCTGTTCTCAAGAACTAACCCGAGGCAGGTATCCACCGTACCGATAAAAAAAAGATACGTCACGACCAGCCCTGTGCTCCACCTGTTCAAGGCGTGCGCAGACGACGCGACCGCGCCCTTCAGGCTCGCGATGCGCAACCAGGTGGAACACCGCAACAAGGGCGGGTTCCCGAACGCGGCCGACGAACTGTGGTGCACCTTGTTCGAGTACCCCGAACTCGCGCTTGCATACCTGCAGCGTGCGGGAGTACTCCCGCACTACACCATCCTCGCATCCTCAGCGTCCGAGCCCGAGCTCCAGTCGACTCAAAGCGTGCTGGACGCCGCCTCAGACATCTCGTCACAGGCGGAAGACATGTCGGACGAGCAGACAGTTGAATCGCAGCAACCGGAAGGCGATCTGGTTATGGTGGCCGAAGCGGACGACTGGCGGCTCTAGAAGCTTCTACTCTGGCTGACTTTTACTCCTTTCCCTCCTTCCCAACACCCCTCCCACCTCTACCAAGGCCCCGCACAGCCCCGTGATAGAGTCACGGAGTGAGCCGCTTATCGAAGTAACAACCCCACACCGACGGACGAGAACCCGGAACGCCAGACCGGTGACCGGCAACCACAAACACAGCCGCCAGCCAGGGCGACAACAGAGAACCGGTTGTTACTTCGAGCTGAAGGAATGCCCACTCCTCACCAAACGACTAACAACTGTGTCGGAAACAAGGCCGGGGAGGCTGGTGAGAACCACTGTCACCAAACAACCAAACAGTTTTCTTTTGCCGCGGCGGCACCACGGATTCGTCACCCGGCCGTACAGGCCCCGATGGGGAGAAGCCGCGCAGGTGCTGGCGGCAACCTAGAAAAGCCCACCCGCAGCGACGCGAACGTAGTGGGAGGAAAGGCACCCCGAGCAATCGGAAGGAGCCACCCACAAGCACCCACAGACACGCAACCACCTACATAAGTACGCCGAAGTTCAAGAACTTGAAGACAGGCAATGATGGAACCTCCGCTCAACTGAACCTAGTGGGCGCAGGGAAGCCACCGAGCGAAAAACGTACAATCAAGCAATCACTCTTTTCTTTCTGCTTTCACCCAAACCGGCAAACAAGCGGCCCAGTACAGCCGGCCTAACCTCGAAGCCGGCTCACAGAGCGGCTGTTCTTTTCTTAGAATCGCGGTCCGTTGGGCCGGTGGAAAGGAAGGTGCCTGATGGAAAAAAAAAAAAAAAAAAAGATAAGCCGGGCACCTGGTCCAGTGGCAAGACGCCTGCGTACTATCCCAGAGGTCGTAGGATCGATTCCTTGCTGACGAACTTCCAGGCGTCGGGGGATGAGCTCCCCGAAGAAACCGGTAGCTCCGACGGCTCGGCCGACCGCGAGTAATGTAGGAACAGTACACCTACCCCCGATAAAACCATGGGGCGCTGATGAAAAAAAAAAAAAATAACCGATAACCGAAAAAAACCGATAACCGATGGGTGGCAGAGTGAGCGGGTGTCGGCCTTCAGGCCGGTGTGTCCGGGTTCAAACCCCGCCCATGACACTTTTCCGGTCGAAGATTATTTCGAGGTTTGCTGTCGTTTCGGGCAGTGTGAGACTTAGCTAGCTATTTGGCCAGCTAGCTATTTTTAGCTATTTATAGCTAAAAATAGCTAAAATAGCTGCCCAGACGACTGAAAATATGTTCACGTCTTTTTCGTCAGAAGACCTCAGGTAGGTACCCAAAAATGCAAAAAAATTGCGACGAAACCAGATTTTCTGCCTCGTTCTCGTTTTCAGAGTCGCCCAACCCCCCCCTGGTACCCCCCCCCGCCCTCTCCGGGCCGTGTCACGGCGTGTGCAGGGTATCGATTTCCTGGCTGGTGACATTTTCCCGCTGGTCCATGTAGCAAACCTTTTTCGACGAGTTTTTGCTCGTTTTCAGCTCCGATGAAGAGATCCGTGAAAAATAGACCCGGAGACGAAAAACTATGTGCGTGGTTCGGGGCCCTTTACAAGTTGCAGGGCGCCGGGCGTGGAAGCCGCCACGTGTGGATTGAGAAGGACGGGAATCGATCCCCTGGGTGGTGGCATTTTCCCGCCGGACCACGCGGCAGGCCTTTTTCGACGAATTTTAGCTCGCGATCAGCTGCAATGAAGAGATCCGTGAAAAATAGACCCGAAAACGAAAAAGTATGCGCGTGGTTCGTGGGTCCGTGCATGATGCAGGGCACCGGGTGTGGAAACCACCAGGTGGGCATCGAGCAAGACGGGTATCGACCCCCTGGTTGGTAACTTTTTCCCGCTGGTCCATGTAGCTGACCTTTTTCGACGAATTTTTGCTCGCAATCAGCTCCGATGAAAAGAACTGTGAAAAATAGACCCGGAAACGAAAAAGTATGTGCATTGTTCGTGGGTCCGTGCAAGATGCAGGGCACCGGGCGTGGAAACCACCGGTGTGCACTGGGAAGAACGGGTTTCGATCCCCTGGTTGGCGACATTTTCCCGCTGGTCCACATAGCAGACCTTTTCCGACGAATTTTTGCTTGCGAACAGCTCCGATGAAGAGATCCGTGAAAAATAGACCCGGAGACAGAAAACTATGTGCGTGGTCAGTAGTTTTTACAATTTGCAGGGCACCGGGCGTAGAAACCACCAGCCTGACCAGGTGTGCATTGAACACGGACGGTATCGATCCCCTGGCTGGTGGCATTCTGTTGCTGGTCCGCGTAGCAGACCTTTGTCGACAAAGTTTTGCTCGCGATCAGCTTCGATGAAGAGATCCGTGAAAAATAGACCCGGGAATCAAACACTACGTGCGTGGTCCGTGGGTTCTTATAGGATGCAGAGCACCGGGCTTGGAAACCACCCGGTGTGCATTGAGCAGGACGGGTATCGATCCCCTGGTGGTGGCATTATGTTGCTGGTTCACGCAGCAGACCTTTTTCGACGACTTTTTGCTCTGATGAAGAGATCCGTGAAAAATAGACCAGGGACCATCCAGTATGTGCGTGGTTCGGGGGTCCTTACAAGATGCAGGCACCGGGCGTGGAAACCACACCAGGTTTGCAGTGGGAAGGACAGGAATCGATCCCTGGCTGGTGACATTTCTTGGCTGGTCCACCGTGTCTCCACGTGGCAGACTTTTTTCGAATTCCTGCTCGCGATCAGCTCCGATGCGAGATGGACCCGGAAATGAAAAGGATTGTTTGTGGTGCGTCGGGTTTTCCCCCAGGCCCTACGATTCAAGTCTACCAGCATTGTTAGCAGAGAGTGCAGCAAGCCAGACCCAGGTCCAGTCCTACTGTGCAGTAGTCTACAGGGGGGAAGCCCGATGAAGGGTGGGGAGGGTAGCACGGTGTGAACCTCATGCTGATCATCTGCCTGAAAAATCCCGGAAAACTGTGGAAAACGGCACAAAATCCGAGAAATAGTCGGAATAGTGACATTTCCGTTGAAAATGCTCAGTCACCTATTTTAGCTATTTTAGCTATTTTCAGCTATAGCTAGCTATCAGCTAGCTATAGCTAAGTCTCACACTGTTTCGGGGCCTGATGTGCCCGAAATTTGCGTTTTTTGCGGAGTTTCTCAGCCCCCCGGAGAAATACCGGAGGGGGGGGCGGCGGGAAAAGGCTGCCCCAGGGCGGCCCCCCCCCGTGCTGGGCCCCGGGTACGAGGCCAAACTTTACACCCGAACTTAGCTTCGCCCGGACTTTGTTTCGCCCGAACTTAGCTTCACCCGAGCTTTGCTTCGCCCGAACTTTGCTTCACCTAACTTTGCTCACCCGAACTTAGCTTCGCCCGAACGTTGTTTCGCCCGAACTTTGTTTCGCCCGAACTTAGCTTCACCAGAACTTTGCTTCACCCGAACTTAGCTTCGCCCGAACTTTGCTTCACCAGAACTTAGCTTCGCCCGAACTTTGCTTCACCCGAACTTAGCTTCGCCGAACTTTGTTTCGCCCGATCTTAGCTTCACCAGAACGTCCGAACTTTGCTTCACCCAGAACTTAGCTTCGCCCGGACTTTGTTTCGCCCGAACTTAGCTTCACCTTCGCCCGAACTTTGCTTCACCAGAACTTTGCTCACCCGAACTTAGCTTCGCCCGAACTTTGCTTCGCCCGAACTTTGTTTCGCCCGAACTTAGCTTCACCCGAACTTTGCTTCACCAGAACTTAGCATTGCCCGAACTTAGCTTCGCCCGAACTTTGCTGTTCCCCGAACTTTAACTGCTGCCTCCAGTCTCGCCACGCGCCGGCCTTAGCCGAGCGCACGTACTTTTTTAGAAAAGGAGTTGAAAAAGTGCACACCGGCCAGAATCACACCGGCGAGCAAAGGATCAGAGACGACATTGCCGCGGGCACTTGAATGGAGCCCTCCATTTCGGATCCGATGAAGCTCGCGAAAGCCACAGTCTACCCGCGAAGGGCCCAGATACGCAATGAGAGACTCGTCTGGACACTGTTCGCTGATACCTCAAGTGTTTTTGCTTAGAATCGCCACACAAAAAAAGAAAAACTGGACAGTTCAATTGTATTCAACTTGCGATTTTGGGGGGTTTTTCAGAATCCCGGTTTTCATTTGCCTCATCCTTATATTACAATTGAGTTATATTGTAATTGGCCCCCCCCCTGTAGTCTCGGAAAAGTGGGGCTGGCTCGATAGAGCTATTAGCATACCTCTAGTCTCGGAAAAGTTAAATAGTGTTCGAGAATGAGCACAAAGTTACCGAGAATGGGCAAAAAGTTAAAAAGTGTTCGAGAATGGGCAAAAAGTTGGCGAGTGTTCGAGAATGGGCAAAAAGTTAAATAGTGTTCGAGAATGGGCACAAACATAAGGAAGTGTACTATAATGGGAATTGTCCCGGCAAAAAGTTAGCGGAATGTTCTATAATGGGCACACAGTTATCGTGAATGGGCAAAAAGTTAAAAACAGTTCTACAATGGGCACAAAGTTAGCGACTGTTCTATAATGGGCAAAAAGTTAAAAACAGTTCTATAATGGGAATTAGCCCTCGAGAATGGGCACAAACATAAGGAAGTGTACTATAATGGGAATTGTCCCGCTTTTCAGACGGAAAATCTGTGACACTTTTTCGTGGAATGAGTGGTAATGGGAATTGTCCCCCGAATTAGCCCCATACCTCGGGAATTTGTAGTTTTTACACGTGTGAATTTTTTTTGTGTCGATAATACACGTCACTTTTTTTTTTACCGAAAATACACGTGGCAAATTTTTTTTGACCGATAATACACGTGGCAATTTTTGGTGTGACAAACGTGTACACGTGAATGTTGGGCGAATTTTGCGTTATTTTTACGGTGAATTTTCACAGCACACACACGATAGGCAACGGGAGTGGACAACGGTGACGGCGTGGCACCGCTCACTGAGCACTTTCAAGAGCGACAGCACACAGCCACCTCCGCGTCCGCAAAACGCGAACAGCCAAACCCGACTGGCTTCGTGCGGGGAAAAACGTCAGTACAAGCCAAGAATTGCCTCGACTTCGGACACCAAGCCAGAACATGCAAAAAGCCAGCCGCGAAGGCTCACCCAAACCAGCCCCAAAGGGCCAGGCAGCGGCCAACCCTCCCCCCCCACTCGAGCCTGCCTCAGAGTCTGAGTCAGACTTGGAGTCAGAGTCAGACACAAAGTCCGGGTCAAACTCGAAGTCCGGATCAGACTCCGGGTCTGAGTCAGACTTGGACTCAGACTCCGACTCGGAGTCCGAGTCCGAGAACGCAGTTTCCCCTTTCATCCTCTGTGTGCATGCGGCCAAAACTGTGCCCCGTGCGACAGGTGTGTGGATGTGTGACAGAAAGCCAGGTCCATGCCTGTCAGTACCGAGCGGAAAGAGGAGGCGGTCACCGGCCGCGGTGGAACCATGCCGCCATAACGCCGTCGTGGACATGCACTGATTGCGACCTGAACTACTGCCGAACTTGTGCTCCCCTGCCTTCGACAGTGACGCCGTTGTTGTCGGGCTGCTGAGATTCAATGTCTTCAAAGATCAAATCAAGAATCATATCAAATGAAACACCCGGGGGATCCCCTAAACAACCCCCGTGGGTGTGCTCTTGGAAAAACGAAAACCCCCCAAAAAAAAACATCAGAAAAAAGAAACCATCAAAAAACGCCTACCCTCACTGTGACCTCTCTCTGAGCGTCACAGTGGGGGTAGGCGCGGAGGAAAATGCCATCCAGGGTCACAAGGCCTGGACAGTCTTGCACGACTGAGCTGTTGAGCAGTGTGAGACTTAGCTATAGCTAGCTAGCTATAGCTGAAAATAGCTAAAATAGCTAAAATAGCAGACTGAGCATTTTCAACGGAAATGTCACTATTCCGACTATTTTCTCGGATTTTGTGCCGTTTTCCACAGTTTTCCGGGATTTTTCAGGCAGATGATCAGCATGAGGTTCACACCGTGCTACCCCCCCCCCCCTTCATCGGGCTTCCCCCCTGTAGACTACTGCACAGTAGGACTGGACCTGGGTCTGGCTTGCTGCACTCTGGAACTAGAACTTCGGGACGTGGAATCAAAGCAAAGTTCGTTCGAAGCAAAGCAAAGTTCGGGCGATGCTAAGTTCTGGTGAAGCAAAGTTCGGGCGCTGCTAAGTTCTGGTGAAGCAAAGTTCGGGCGATGCTAAAGCAAAGTTCGGGCGAAGCAAAACAAAGTTCGGGCGATGCTAAGTTCTGGTGAAGCAAAGTTCGGGCAAAGCAAAGCATGAGGCTAAGTTCTGGTGAAAGCAAAGTTCAGGCGAAGCAAAGGGTGAAGCTAAGTTCTGGTGAAAGCATAGTTCGGGTGAGCAAAGTTCTGGTGAGGCAAATGGGCGATGCTATGTTCGGGCGAAGCAAAGCATACTTCGGGTGAGGCTAATTCTGGTGAAAGCAAAGCGAAGCAAAGCGATGCTAAGCTGCGAAAGCAAAGTTCAGGCGAAGCAAAGTTCTGGTGAGGCAAATGGGCGATGCTACGGACTGGTAGGCTGACTCAAACTACCCAAGGTGGCCCAAAACCGCGAGATATTGAGAAACTCTGCAAAAAACGCAAGTTTCGGGCACACTAGACCTGAAAGCCAACGAACCCCGAAAAATCATTATCGACCGGAAAAGTGTCCTCGGCCGGGTTCGAACCGGAGTCTTCAAGCCCTGAAGACGTGCGCGTCCCCCGGGGCAAATACCATTCTCACACAAAAAAACAAATTTTTACCATTCTCACACAAGTTTCAACAAACCTTACCATTCTCACACGGTCGCAACAAATTTTACCATTCTCACACAAGCTCCAACAAATGTTACCATTCTCACACAGTCGCAACAAATGCTACCATTCTCACACAGTCGAACAAATACCAAAGACCAGAGAGGCGGGTTTGAACCGACGCCACTCAAATTCTAAGATTATAAGACCCCAAACTTTCAAGTTTGGGCATTCTCACCCGAGGAATACGCGTAAAGTAGTCGGGTCACTCAACAGCTCAGTCATGAACGACTGTCCATGCCTTGTGACCCTGGATGGCATTTTCCCCCGTTCCTTCCCCCCGTGAAGTAGACCACGGGGATGGGAATCTTTTGGTTTTTTTTTTTTTTTTGGATTTTTGTTACACCCAGGGGGTTTTTAGGGGGTCCCCCAGTTTTTTTTTTTTTTTTTTTTTGGATTTTGTCCTTTTCGGATTTTTTTTTTTCAGCAGGGATCTGCCGCCAGCAGTTGATGGAGGACCGGGAGGTCTGGAACGCAAAGGTGAAAGAAGTCGTCGCGAACACACTCAAGAACGTCGAAGAGCCGCCGCCGAAAGTACGGAAGCTCATACGGCCCCGGGGGCAAGTCCAGCAGGGGACGACCGAAATTTGCGGAAGACAGCAAAAAAACGCACAGAAAATTGTGCTTTTTCGAAAAAAATGGACGGGCGAATGGCCATAAAGTGGAAAAACTATCGGTTCCCATTTGACAATGTCTGGGCTGTGCAATCGCGCTCCAGCTGCCCTGCGGAAGTGAAAGGCGAGTTTCGAGCGAATTCGACACGAAAAAAAAATTTTTTTTTTTGAGCTGCCACGAGCTACCAGAGCTACCGGTAGCTGAGCTACCAGTGTAGCTACCAGCTACCGTAGCTGGCCCCCACTGATTCAGACGTAGACTGCGGGCTAGTGGTGGACGACTAAAGTGCACAGCCTGAGCAGTAATCCTTGTCGCAGGGCTTGCAAGCCCACGACTGGTTCTTCACTGCCTTGTGCCACCTCCTCCGCCTTTTCGGTGCGGAAAGGCAAACCGGCACCCGGTCGCACATCCACGTACCCGCTGTGCGCGGCAGCAACTTCTGCCCGCACACAGGGCAGATGTGGCTAGGCACTGGGACTCCGCCAGCACCTGCGGGAAGTGGATCGTCGAGTGCAGCTGGGGCTTCCCCATCGCCTACAGGAAGCGGATCGTCGAGTGCAGCTGGGGCTTCTGCAGGAAGCGGATCGTCGAGTGCAGGAAGTGGATCGTCGACTGCAGCTGGGGCTGCGCCATAGCCTGCAGGAAGCGGATCGTCGAGTGCAGGAAGCGGATCGTCGAGTGCAGCTGGGGCTTCCCCATCGCCTACAGGAAGCGGTGCAGCTGGGGCTTCGCCATCGCCTGCAGGAAGCGGATCGTCGAGTGCAGGAAGTGGATCGTCGAGTGCAGCTGGGGCTGCGCCATAGCCTGCGGGAAGCGGATCGTCGAGTGCAGCTGGGGCTGCGCCATAGCCTACGGGAAGTGGATCGTCGAGTGCAGCTGGGGCTTCGCCATAATCTGCGGGAAGCGGATCGTCGAATGGAAGCGGATCGTCGAATGGAAGCGGATCGTCGAAGGGAAGCGGATCGTCGAATGCAGCTGGGGCTTCGCCATAGTCTGCGGGAAGCGGATCGTCGAATGGAAGCGGATCGTCGAATGCAGCTGGGGCTTCGCCATCGCCTGCGGGAAGCGGATCGTTGATTGCAGCTGGGGCTGCGCCGGGAGCTACTGCTGGGACTCCGCGCTTTGGGGCTGGTTTACCCGCCGGCTTTGCAGCTGCCTTTCTGCCTGTACGCGCTGCCACTCTCGGTCCCCGTCGAGCACGCCTGTTATCGCGACGGATAGGCAGCTGCGCAATCTCCTCGTCTGTTGCCTGGCACGTGTTCTGGTAGTGCCCGGTGGCGCTACAGCGGCGGCAGCGCACTTCACGTACCACCCGAGGTGCTGCGACCTCCCCTGCCGAAGCAACCCTTGCTTCGTTGTGCTGTCCTCGTCGCCGAAGGACCGCACCCACGGGATCGTCGCTGGCCCACACACTCCGCTGGAGCGGCACGAGACCTCGGCAATTCATATCCCGGTACCTGCCGGTCCGCAGTTCGGCGGAGAGCAAATTCAGGGCACTGAACTTGCTCTCCTGCGGTAGGGGGCGGGACACAACTTCGATAACCGCGCAGATATGTGCACACGGTATCGTCAGCAGCACAGACTTTGCGCACGTGCAAGAGAAGCGGTGTGTACCAGTACGTGTGACACAGAACTGGAATCCTGCGGGGTTGCGGACGGCGAACAAAGGGCCTTCGGCACTCATGCCACTGATGGTGACACGGCAAAGCTGTCCCAGGTCGTTGTTTTCCCGAACACGGTACAACGGTGTTTCGAGAACCCGGTTGGGTGGGATACCCGCAGCTGGGGTGTTAGCCACGAAAAACGCCGTGACAACTTCTATGTACATCTGGAAGATGGCGAGGACGTGTGTTTTGCGAGCTGGGACCAGTCGGGAGTTGAACGACTCGCTCGCGTTGCTCGAATAGTGAGCATCAGAGGCCTCTGGTCTTTGCGGGGTCGTGCCAGCGCTCTAACGGCACCCACGGCAGTGTGGCTCCTGGGGCCTGGCGCGTTTGGCGTGGCGTGGCGCGCGCCAAGCGCGCCAAGCCTGGCGCGTTTGGCGCGGCGCGGCGCGTTTGGCGCACCCTGTAGTCCCAAGGAAATTTAGGCTCCCTCGTCACATGCGCGGGGCAAAAAGAGTACCTCGGGGGAATTGATAATTTTCCCGGGCCATTTTTCGATGCACAAACAGTGGAATCTGGTTTGGGCAAAAGTTGTGGTGATATTTTCCCGCTGGTCCACGCAACGGATCTTTTTCAACGACGTTTTGCTCGCCCTCAGCTCCGATGAAGAGAACGGTTCAAAATAGACTCGGGGACCCATAAGTATGTGTGTGGTTCGTGACTCCTCATAAGATGCAGAGCACCGGGCGGCAGGTTTACCACGGGAAGGACAGGAATCGTCCCCAGGTTGATTACAATTTCCCGCTGGTCCACGTAGCAACTTTTTCCCGACGACTTTTTGCTCGCTTTTTTCTCGGATGAAGAGAACGGTGCCAAATAGACCCGGAACCGTAAGTGGATCCCTGTGGTTCGTCGGCCTTGCATTGCCGCAGGGTACCATGGATTACCATGGCGAACACGTCCAAAACGGTCCAAAAAGGCTGCTTGCAGGGATCGATCCCCTGCAAAAAGCTTGTTTTTCAGTGGCTCTGGAAGAACAGGGGGTGTGGGAAGGCACCAGCATAGGTGGACACCCCCTGAGAACAGGTTTTCTGGAAGATTTCGTCATCGATCTTCTCATCGAACAAAAAAATTGTCGGAACGCACGCCGGGATCGCCGAGAAAATGGACAACTGATGAACCCAAAATGAAAAAGTTGTCAATTCCTGGTGAAAACACTAAGGGCGCGCCAATCGCGCCAAACGCGCCAAACGCGCCAGAAAACAGGGTTTTCTGGCGCGGCCTGGCGCGGCTGGCGCAGGAGCCACACTGCCCACGGGGAGGTACACATCAGCCCACCGGTGTCTCATTCGACCCAGGTAGACAGACGCTTCTTCGGCGCCTTCGGCGCCTGATTCCAGGAGAGAGGCAAACGCGACATCGTTCATCTCCTCGTTTTCCGCGCGCGCCAGGGAATCGACAAACCTGTCGAATTCCTGGTGTTTCCAGCGTGCCCTCACGTTCCCCTTCACATGGACGGTGCAGTTTCCATGGATGACCATAGGAAGCTCTGCCGCGACAATGGCGGCAAGGCCCTGTCGCTTGTCTGTTACCAGGGTAACCCCGTCGAGGAGAAATGATCTCCTGAGGTGCTGGAGAAACATTGTCCAGGCTGCGTTGCACTCCGCCAGAAACGGAAAAACTGCGACGCCCAGGGGGAGCAGGTGGCCGTTTGTGTCCAGCGCACACGCTGAAAGAACCACACCTTTCACTTCACCTTTCAAAAAGGTTCCATCTGCAGTCACGTACCTGTGGTTCAGGAGTCCGAACGCCCTCTTGGAGGGCCCCAGGGCAAGATAGCCATGGTGAAACCGGTCTTCGACCCGGTGCACTACGCTGTCGCTTCCTGGGTTGCGGGCGCAGACCTCGCTGAAGAAATCAGCGAGTTTTCTGTACGAGTCTTTCGTCGACCCGTACAGGTCTGTGTGGACTTTCCGCAGCGCGGAGCCCGCCACACGGTGAGAGACTGAAACCCCGTGTGCCCCGTGGAACGCGGCAGCCAGCCCCCGTGGACCTGTTTCCGGGTGCTGCTCGATGAAAGCCCTCATAAGGCTAGCAACGGTCTTTGCCATCCCCTTGGTCCCCCCCTGCCCAATGCTTTCGCAGGTGTGCTCCATCTTGGTAATACACTTCCACACACCGTGAAGCAGCGCAACGGACAAAAAAAACTCGCACGCCGTGGTGCGCTCCGGGTCCGACTCCGAGCTGGTGTCGGATGCGCCGTCATCGTCAGGCTGGTCAGGCTGGTCCTGTGTTCTGGCTGTGCATCGGTATATGATGCGTTGTGTGTTTCTGTCTTGCAGAAACAGAGTTTGGCCGCTGGTGTTCGCCACCAGCATGACGTGCTCGCAACACGCAGCAGCTGTTGCGAACACATCACCTTCTTTCAGCTCGACGCGCTCCGCAGGCTGGGCAGGCTGTGGCTGCATCTTTGTGTTGCTGTCTCCCCCCCCCGCGTCCCCCCCTTTCGACTTTTGTTCCCCCCGTATCCTGTTTTGAGAGTGTGTGGTTTTTGCTGCTGGCCGGTCGCCAGAACTTGGCTACTGGGGGGGGCTAATTACTATTGAACCGTATAATACAATTGAACCGTATAATACAATTGAACTTTTTTTTCGGGGAATCGGCGCATCCCAACCGTATAATACAATTGAATTGTAATGTTACTGTACGGCTGACACTTTCGCACTGCCGTTGAGTGTGAGCCAGTCGGTGAGGCGGTTTCAGGGCCGTTTTCGTTTCGGCTTTTTTTTGGAAAAGTCATGTTGGACCTCCAAAGCGGAGAAGAAATCTTAAAACGAGGTTTTGGTGTGCATTCCGAACCCGGGTCTTTCAAAGGTTTTGAGCACGATCATGCCGAATGGCGAGGGGGTGAGCCCGAGAGGGGGCATTTTAGCGGGCGAGGGGTCACCTCGCGACGAAATCTCAAAGCTTGTCTCCCTTGATTCTCAGTCAACGACAACACAATCCTGGTTCAATCCTGGTTCTGCAAGGGGTACTGTTCAGGATGTGTCTAACTTGCTCTAAGTCAGTGAGTTGCAGTAGTTCTTGGACTCGAGATTCGATTTTTCAAATGACCAAACAAGGAAACCGTACACCGCGAGAGTAGGAAAACGTAGAAAGGGAAAGTTTTTTTATGGTGACAACCGCGGTTGTCATTATCAAAAAGTGACGGTTGGCAGCGTACTGGGGGGGCTAATTACTATTGAACCGTATAATACAATTGAACCGTATAATACAATTGAACTTTTTTTTCGGGGAATCGGCGCATCCCAACCGTATAATACAATTGAATTGTAATGTTACTGTACGGCTGACACTTTCGCACTGCCGTTGAGTGTGAGCCAGTCGGTGAGGCGGTTTCAGGGCCGTTTTCGTTTCGGCTTTTTTTTGGAAAAGTCATGTTGGACCTCCAAAGCGGAGAAGAAATCTTAAAACGAGGTTTTGGTGTGCATTCCGAACCCGGGTCTTTCAAAGGTTTTGAGCACGATCATGCCGAATGGCGAGGGGGTGAGCCCGAGAGGGGGCATTTTAGCGGGCGAGGGGTCACCTCGCCACGGGTTCAAAGGTTTTGAGCACGATCATGCTGATGTCGCTGGTGCCGTTGCTCGTGCCAACGTCTTGGAGCTGGCTGTGTGCGGGGATCATGAAGCACAAACATGGCAATGGGCCGGCAATCGCAGTGTGGCGGTGGCTCCGGAGCTGCTGAGCCAGCTCCGGAGTTGAGCTTCGGAGCCAGCCGGAGACACTGCCAATCGTCGGCATGGGGGCGATGGCCCATCGGATGGGACATCTTGTTATCCCCAGATTTATCGGTTTATCCGTCTGCCGCCAGCGCTCTCTGTCAGAAAGAGAAAGCAGTAAGTTCGTCGGACTGCGGTCGCCATGCTGTTGGAAACTCTGATACTGAGCAACCGCCCCAGAAAAAGTGAACCTTAGGCCCAAGTTAGGGCACTCTCCTGCCAAGAGTCTTAGCAGGAGTCTTGCCAGGTGTTGGTGGAAACACCCACGCCACGGCATGCACCAGTTGGGTATTTCCGACCCGATGCACGAGAAATCAGGGCTCGGAGTCCGAACTGCGCTTGAACCTTTCGCTTGTTGTGTGAAGGTTTTCCCTTCAGTTTTTGCTCGGAGTTGCATTGTACTCACTGTGTCATTTAGTCCCGACAACAACGTGTTTCTAACAGGCAAGCTGCACTTCAATTGTAATACACTAGTGTTTTGTGGGGGGGTCTGAGACAGTGTGAGGTTTAGCTACAAAAAGCTATAGCTAGCTACAGCGTAGCCTTTTGTAGCCTTTTGTAGCTCTTTTTTTGGGTGGGGTTTCCCACCCATTTCTGGCCACTTTTTGCACCAGTTTCTTCAGTATCGGAATTTTCCGGGAGATTTTCAGCGTATTTCCGGCATCATAATCACCACTGCATCACCGACAGGAAACCTGGCCCTGGGTGACCAGGCTGATACGGGGCACCAATTTCATTACAACTATAACTATGAAGCGAAGCGCAACCTCATCAACCCAGCCGAAGAAAGCAAAACTTGAGGAGAAGGTACTCGAGATTTGCCTGTGCGGAAAAGTTCTCAAGCACAACTTCACACCCGAGGAGTTGGAGACGCTTCGGGGACCAGAGCAGCTGAAGTGGACGTGCGATGGGTGCGGAAAAGAGAGCAAGGGTGACCGGTATGGTTGCTGCCAGAAGGGTGGGTGCGACCTGGACCTCTGCACGAAATGCGTGAAGGGTCAGGGGACAGTCGCGGACGTCGTCAAGCGCGCTTGCGCATCAGCCGCCGCTCGTGAGGAGTCCGTCAGAACCAAAGCGCGAAGCGCGATCGCGAAGGAAAGGGCGGCAATAGTGATGCTCAAGACCAAGCTCGCGGTCTTCCAGAAGACTGGTGTCGAAGTCGGCACGCAAACCGAAGAGACAGCACCGGCCCCCGCGCCCCCGACAGCTTCCGCAGATTCTGACCCAGAGCCCGCCCGTTCATCGTCGCTCGACGCCGCCGACATTTTTGAACAACAACCTTTGGGGGCTGTTCTCGGACTATCTGTCGGACTGGAAAGCGACGAAGACGCTTACGCTTCGATCGTCGAATCGCTTCTCGCCTCTCCTCCACGTAGGAATTCCGATTCGGAACCAGCACCTTTTTTTTTTTTTTTTGAAGTATAGAGCTCACTAGGACAACAAACGGAGGCTGGGCCTTAGCCTTTTGAGAGGGAAACATCGGGAACATGAATGTACCTGGCCATCCTTTAGCTCCGTTAGGTCGGGAGGAGGAACGGTTTCCGGGGTGCCTTGTTGTCGGCTCCGGTTAGAAGTCCGGTTGGGGAGCTTCTTTCTGGCTCGTGCCGTGGCCCGAGAGGGGAAGCTCAGGGAGGGAATGCTGGAGCAGTTGCACGCTCTTTCGTTTTTCCTGGGGGTGGTTTCCTCCCCGTGTGTCGCCTCTTGCTGTGGTTTGCTTGGGGCTTCTCTGCTGTTTTCGTGCGGTTCTGCCCCAGCATTCTCGTTTTTCGCACGAGCGCTGCGGCGGAGTGGGGAGGAAGTGATGGATGTAAGAGATGGAATGTGAAAACGGGAAAAAGGAGTAGATAAGAGGAAAAAGAAGGAATGATTAAATGATGATGGGATGATGAGGCGTAGAGGAGGGTGTGATTGGTAGAGCAATAGCGGAGACAAAAACCCCGGTATTTCAAGCGAACTTTAACTCTAAAAAAAAAAATTTTTTTTTAAATAAAAAAAGGGTTTCAAACGTACTGTCGCCTTAGAGAGGCACATAGTACGTGACATAGAAGGGAAGGAACCGCACCACCTGAAGCTGACCCACCTCACACACCAACCGCGAGCACACAAGCTGCCGCCTCTCAAAGCCCCGCCGCTTCTTCTCTCACGCCAAATCCGGCTCTTCCCGAAACCGCTGTTGTGGAGTGGGTGACCGACATCAACAGTTTGAAGGGAAAGCTAATGGGCAAGGGAAAAGGGGAAACGGTTTGTGGAACTCCCGAAGATGGAAACGTGAAATGCAACTTTTGCAGCGCTTCCCTTCGAGCCAAGGGAGATAACATTAGAAGACACTGGCAGAGTTTTCACTCTGCAGAAGCCCGCGCCCGCAGGGAAAAGAAAGTAGTCGCTAGTACAACGACATCGAGCAAAAAGAAGAACACAACCAATCCTGTGACCAGATCTCTGTCTCCAAACAAGTCTTTTGCGGCTAAAAATCTTTTTGATGCATCCGGCGTTGGAGAGCTCAGCATCCAGGACCGGCTGGCGCTAGACCACACAATGAAAGGACACGCCGCATCTTGGCTTTCAGACAAGTTGCACAGGTCAACGTTGTCCGAGGAATTACGTGGTTTGGCTTTCGGTCCGCACGATCTGTCTGCTCATATCAGCAACATGGCCGCCAGGTTCGAAAGCCTGGTGGAGCAAAAGCTAAAAAACCGGGAGGTCATTGTCATGATTGACGTGGCCAAAAAGAACAGGCGGTCCTGGCTTGGATTTGCTGTTTCCACTCCCGAGCGAACTTTTTTTCTTGATGTTGTTGAAATGGTTGACGCAAAGGCCGCAACCATTAAAGCGGCTTGCGAGTCGCAGATCACAAGGTTGCAAGATAAGGGTATGCGGATTTTTGCAGTCTGTGCCGATAACGCAAACGCGATGCAGCGTGCACTGCTTGATCTGCAAGCAGATTCTGCAATTGTAGACTGCACCGGCGATGATGCTGAGGGGGATAGCCTGGATACCTTTGAGCTGAACGATGAAGACGAGGGTGCATGCGAAAACACTGTTTTGAGCACGCTGGAGCACTTTTCGGATCTCGGTTTTTTTACTTTTCGATGTGCCGTGCACTCGATGCAGTTGGTCTTGGGCGACCTCTTTAAAAATTCGCATTTCATGTCGGTGAGGACCGCAGTATTGTCCCTATCACAACGATACAACGAGCCTTCGGCACGCGACGACCTCAAAAATCGTCAGCGACAAGCCGGAATAGCTGACAAGTTAGTGGCAGGGGTTTCGATACCCACAACAGTCCGCTGGAACAGCCTGGTGGATTGTGGTCTTTCAATCTACAGGCTTAAACAGTTTGTTGAAGCAAGCTCAAATGTTTGGAACAAACTTGAGCTCTTTCTCAAGATTGTTGAGCCCATAGCTGTCGCAAGTGACAGACTGCAGAGAAATGCATCCGGCATAGGGCAAGTTCGAGACGAGCTTGCAGCTATTGAAGACCATCTGCGCCAAATGGTTTCCTCACACAATCCGGCAACCGCGTGGAAGATGGACATGGTCAAGCACGCTCTGGACATGTTCATGGACAGGAAGAAAAAGCACTTTCAGTCTGATGCCTTAGCACTGGTCGACTTACTCGACCCTAAAAAGGTGCGCGCATTGCAAGGAACCCAGGCAAGGGTAGAGGAAAAATTGGTGATGCAGTACGTGAGACCCTTTGCCACGAACAGGGGTCACGAGGAGTATTGCGAGTTGAATTGGTCTGAATTTCGCAAAGCGGGAATTGTCTCGGCGTACAATGGTAAAACCCTAGCTGAGCATTGGAAAAACGAAGAAAGATACCCGCTTCTTTCAGCCTTTTTTAACTCGCTGGCAAATGCGGCTGCATCCGAAGCGGCGGTAGAACGCCACTTCAAACAGCTTTCACGCGTTCTGACAAGGCAGAAGTCGCGACTGCGTGAGGAAAGTGTAAAGAATTACTTGCAAGTTTCGCTAAATGCCAGAGCTCTTGTTCCTTGTTTGAAACCCCCGGCACCATCACAAACCTCCGAGCACAAAGAGAAAAAAGCCACAGGGCGGTGGAAGCAGGCTCTCGCGTTATCAGAGCAGTGACAGGGGCTAATTCCCATTCTGAATAAAAGGAATAACAGGAATTGACACCTTTTTCATTTTGGGATCATCATTCGTCCATTTTCTCAGCGATCCCAGCGTGCGTTTCGACAATTTTTTTGTTCGATGAGCGTGGCGCGCCGCGCCACGCCAAACGCGCCAGGCTCCAGGAGCCACACTACGTTGCACACGTACTTTCAGATCACCATTTTGTGTTTCCGACGACATCGGACATGTCTCTTTCTTTTTGCGTTCATGAACGTCGTCGCAGTACACTGGCAATAAAAACATTCGCACTTTCTTCCACGTTTACAGCTACGGGAGAACCACGCATGAAGCTTTCTATGCTACAGCCGCAGTAGCACAGGCCGCCAGGTCACCCTGATGGATGGCCGTGCCAATTTCATCAGAAAAAACCGGAAAGTCGGGTGGAATCCGGATTTTGGTGGACTTTCACACGGTTTTGATCGCACAAAAAAAAAAGCTACAAAAAGCTACAAAAGGCTACAGGAGCTACACAGCACTGTGCACCCACAACTTTCCCACAATGTGGGCAGAATAGCCACAACATTTACCCACAAAGTATTGTGGCTATTGTGGCTAGAATCTTTTTTATTGTGGCCCCGTGGAACTGGTCCAGAAAACAGCGTTTTCTGGACACCAACACAACACAATTATACATACGTTTTTCGATGATGTATCGTGTTGTTCTCGTGTCCCCACCTGTGTTTGGACTATCTGGTATGTCTCTGTGTGCTTGTCAGCCTGGGGCCACCCTGACTGGGGTACTGGCGGCATCCTCCTGGGGTGCTGTGCTCACTGTAGAAAAGTTGGTGAGGGAACTGAAGAACATTTTTTTGGGCTTTCTTGGCGAATTCAGATCGAGAACAGAGAGGAATTAGAGTGAAGTTCGGAGCTTCACCAGAAGTAAGGGGAACAGAGCTGATACATTCGAGGTGGTAAGCACCACCCCTCACCCCTGCCAGGGCACTGGCAAGCAGCAGTCTGGCGGAGGAGAGGTACTTCACTGAGTTTATGCAAGAGATATTCATAATGAGAACAGGGGGATTTTGGATGGGTGTGATTGCCAGTAATTATGACTCAGTAAAGAGCCCGGGCAACATTGTTAGGCGGTGATACATCATTGGAAGAAGATGTCTGACTCTGGGGTGGACTGGCATTTGTACCCTGCGGGCTGAGTGAGAACCACGGGGCAATGCAACTCTTTTGCTCTTCGGACAGCCGCATGGCAAGGCGTGTGAACATTCTTTTTTCTGTGGCTGCCTTCTTCTCAGATTCGGGTGCAAAGTGGTCGGCAGCAAGCTTCGGATAGTTAATCGCGATGATCGCCAAAGAAGATGCTTTTTGCGACTTTAAGGATGCGCGGTGCTTCGTTAACTGCCGCGAGAGGACCTTGAAGTTCCGTTCTACCGCAGCCTCGGTTGTTGTGCAGTTGGCAAGTGCAATGGCAAAGGAACTCAACACGGGGAAGTCAAGGCGGCGTGTGTGGGTGCTCCAGTATTTGAGGAACGAGCCTGCGCAAGCAGGAACAACCCCGTGGTTCCAGAACGTTGTAAGTTCGGTGGTTACCTGGCTCTCGCGATCTTTGAAGGTCCCAAGGGACTTCTTCTTCCGGTCGGCATAGGGAACAACGTGCTTGAGCACTTCATCCAAAGAATTTCTGTGGTGTCGCCGGGACCAATCCCCGTGGTTTTCCTTTGGGTTCAGGGTGCTGAAAAGAGAGGTGGCAGCAGATGTGAAGTGACGCTCCTTCCTGGTCTCCCAGATTTCCGAAGCTTCCTTCGCTCGAAGGTTTCCTTTTCGCATCTTTGCAGCATGCTGGTCCAGGAAGGCGAGCACCCCAAGAAGTCCCTCCAAAGTCATTCGGTCCGATTGGACAACATCTGTGGCAATGGCAAATGGGGCACAGATGTCGATCAACTGGTTAAGGTCGGACCAGTATCGTTCCCAGTTGGTGCCGTCTCCCGACACAGTTTCGATGTGGGCACTGAGCTCTTTCTGGCGAAGCATGGCATCGTACATACTGTTCCATCTCACAGTGGTGAAGCAACGAAGTCCTTTGATCTGAGTGTTAGGAACCTGAGCTTCTGCCTGGGCTGCCTTCAGTTGTTCTGCCCCCTCCTTGTGCACGTACTTTTCGTTTTCGACAAGGAATCTTTTCTTGAACGCTGAGAAGCGGTCGATGTCGAAGATGTCCTTGAGGACAAGCTGGAGGCTGTGGGCCCCACACCGAAAGACGAGGAGCCCACGATAAGCAAGGTGCTCTCTTGTCGCATTCAGCGCATCCTCGGCAGGCATCCCGTCTGCGTCTTGCTCTGCTTCCGACTCGTCCGATTCACTTTCGTCCCCCAGCTGGTCCAGTGCGCTCTGCATCGCCGCTGCGTTGTCCGCCACAGCACCAACAACGGTGATCCCCCCTTCGGTGAGTGTATCCAGAATCTTGTCCAGGCATCCAGCGATAGCTGCAGCAGTCATTGAACACTTCACCTCTATATCACCGTAGTGATACACTGTGTTTCCACAGGCGAGGGACACACCAAGAAATGTTCTGCGGCATTTCGTTGCCGCATCCACGAGGAGGCAGACATCTTCCCCGGCAAGTGAGGCGAAGAGCTCTGTCATGAGCTTCTCTGCAAGCAGCGCTGTCTTCTGGCTGAGTTCGCGTCTCG
>JAPJBO010001849.1:0-27635 GCA_030068145.1 Diplonema papillatum
CGTAGTCCCGTCGCCCTGAACGGTGAAGCCGCTCTTGCCCGAGATCGTCACGCCCTCCCGCAGGCGGTGCACGCCGCCCGACAGCAGCACGGTGTCGCCGTCCTGCAGGCCCGCCACGGCCGCTGCGACCGTCCGCAGCGGGCGCGCGGCATCCCCTGGGTGCCCGTCGTCCCCTTCGTGCTGGTCCACATGGATCGTCCTCCCCGCAGCCAGCGCCACGCAGCAAGCTGCGAACAACAACTCGCGGTGCATCATAAGTCAACCGTAGTTTCCCTTTTATTTTCTAGTGTTTCTGAGTGTTTCCGAGGTGTTCGAAGGATCATAACTTTTGGAACTTTGGAAAGTGTTAGTGTACATGCTGGACTGGTTTATTAGACAGAACATTATGAAAGACATACTCGACGTAGCTGGAATGGAAGGGAGGGGATATAGAGGTAGAGGGGCAATTACAATACAAATACAATTTGTTCTTTGCTTACACCACTCTGAGTGAGGACTTTTGACCTGTTGTGTTTGTGTCTTATCGTGTAGGGGTAGCCTACCGTCGCCTAGACAGTGAAGTCGCTCTTGCCCGAGATCGTCACGCCCTCCCGCAGGCGGTGCACGCCGCCCGACAGCAGCACGGTGTCGCCGTCCTGCAGGCCCGCCACGGCCGCTGCGACCGTCCGCAGCCGCGGCGCGCGGCATCCCCTGGGTGCCCGTCGTCCCCTTCGTGCTGGTCCACATGGATCGTCCTCCCCGCAGCCAGCGCCACGCGGCAAGCTGCGAACAACAACTCGCGGTGCATCGTAAAACAACCCTCCGTAGCTCTCCCTCTTCTTTTTCCTTGTAGAAGTAGCTGCTTTGTAGGAAATACTGGAGGAGACTGCCAGTTGCGAAATTTCACAGGAGCATAGTGTGGTACTTATCAGCATGCCGACGAATGAAAGTTTCCGAGGTGTTCGAAGGGCCATAACTTTAGGGGAAAGTGTTAGTTTTCATGCTGGACTGGTTTATTAGACAGAACATTATTGAAAGACCTGCTCGACGTAGGAGGGAATAGAGGTAGAGGGGCAAATACAATACAAATACAATTTGTTCTTCGCTTACACCACTCTGAGTGAGGACGTTTGACCTGTTGTGTTTGTGTCCTATCAGCCTACCGCCGCCCGAAGCCGCTCATGCCCGAGATCGTCCCGCCCTCCCGCAAGTGGTGCACGCCGCCCGACAGCAGCACGGCGTCGTATGCACTCAACACCGCACTGGTCCCGTCTGCGCCGTGTTTCGGTCCTTTAAGCCACTGCCACATAAGGCGGACCGTCATCAGCGTCGTGCGTTACTCAACATGAACCGGTCCGTCCATATCTCTTGAAACTGCATCGAAGTGCCTGCCGCTGTTTATCACAGTGAATCACGGTCCACCACGGTCTATCAGGTCCATCTCTAGTCCCTAGAGCTGCATCGAATTGCCCGGTGCTGTATTCTTCGGTCTATCACGGTCTATCAAGAGGGGATGGACCGGCTCACAACAGTAATTAGCCCCCGCGTAGTCCGTCCCATCCGGGGTTCGTGCAACATCTTTAGTAGGCTCGGCGTCATGTAGCAGAACACTTTTTTTTCATTATCTCTTGAAACTGCATCGAAGTGCCTGCCGCTGTTTATCACAGTGAATCACGGTCCACCACGGTCTATCAGGTCCATCCCTAGTCCCTAGAGCTGCATCGAATTGCCCGGTGCTGTATTCTTCGGTCGATCACGGTCTATCAAGAGGGGGATGGACAGACCCGGCTCTTGCGATCCATCGTGGGAATTCCACAAAGGCAAACGAACGCTCTCCAGGAATATATCGGTTGGCCGGGTAGGAATTTATTCTCCCTCCCTCCCACCCCTTTGCACATCTTGCCGTGCGGCATTCGTCCCCCTCGTGCGAGGGAGCATCATTGAGTTCGTGTCCGCTGCATTAGTGGCGAGATCCGGGTGCGCTCACCCTGTGACCTCCTGGGCTAGCCTGTTCTCTCATCAACCGTGGCTATCTCGGGGGGGTTACCCCAACGGAAGTGATTTCTCCCCTTTTCCCCTTTGTCCTGAGCTGGAAAGACAGAAGCATGTGCCCATGCCTGCGTGAGTAGCCGGCGGAGAATTCACAACAGTAATTAGCCCCCAGTAGTCCGTCCCATCCGGGGTTCGTGCAACACCTTTTAGTAGGCTCGGCGTCTGTAGCAGAACACGCAAGATTGCATTGCTTGGTCTTTTTCTTTACGTTCGTTTCCATCATCAGTTATACATCACGCAGCCAGCGGGAAAGGATGCGAAGAAGAGAAGGTTGTTGTTTTACTTTGCGGCGAGATGATACCTACCGTATTTTAAAGCTAGATCTAGACTCGCGCGCAGCGCTGCACGGTGGACTCGCGTTTCTAATTGTTCGATCGGACGGTGTCAAGGGTAGTTTAATGTTTAGGCAGAGCACTGCCTCTCATGCATGGTTGATGCTAGCATCAAGTCTTCTTCGAGGAAGATGTCGTCTAGGAAAGGGATGCAAAATAGAAAATAGAAAGTTGTAAAGAGGGGAGTGTACGGCTCCCAAAGTGGGGAATGAAACCTTGAGGGACTAGCCCCCTGTATTTTTTTCACCGCGGTGTTGTGTGCACCTCGTTCTTCGTCTCATGTTTCGCTCTTGAACGCAGACCAAGGGGGGGGGGGGGGGGGGGTGGGGGGGGGGCCTTCACGAGGCGACACTGTTGACCGCGCCTTAATTGAGCTGCGGTCGCCGATCCCCCAACCGCCAGCATCATGAACTTGACGCGACGCAGAACGAAGTGCAGCTTCGCAGCCAATGGCCTGTGATGGCTGAGTGCACACCTAAGCAGGGCTGCATCCTCGTGTTGTAGCCGTGTTTTTTGTATAGGCTTCGTGGGGGCACCTCATCACTGTAGGCACAAACTTTTCGCGACCGTGATTGGACAGTCGGGATTGCCTGGGGGCGGGTCTCCAAGAAGAAGAGAAAAGTACAGCAAGACCTGCCCCCGGCACCTGCTGTCTCCGGCTGCTTCGGCAGACGACACATACTACTACTTGTGTGGGGCAGCAGGACACCTCGTCCAGGTGGGGAGCGTCACCTCCCCGATGCGAGCTGATTGCCGTATGGATGCGGGCAACTGCACCTTTGTACCACCGACACCCTCTGGGTGCTTCCGGGTTACGCGCAATCGGGGGTTTGAAACATGATGATTAATATCAAAAGCCCGCACCCACGCGGCGTTGACTGTGGCTGGTCTTTGTAAGGGCTGCCTTGATGTTACTTTGATCAAACTCACGCTAAGCTGTAACTACTACTTGTGCGCTCTAGCGTCACAGATTGTTGATGCATATCAAGTTCAAACTCCTACTACTACGATCGGACGGTGCCGTGATGGGGTGGAGGCCGAATGTCTCGAAGGGCAAGGCGACTGGAACCCTCATTTCTTGTCCCAGAGTCATTTGCAGAGAGAGAGAGACGAGTTGGAGTGCAGGGACCATCTCTCCGAGGAGTTTCCGGTCGCCTCACTACTGGAAAACTTGCCGAGGACGGGATTGAACTCACCTTGAAACCTAAGGGTGGTTGGCTCGACCATCCGGGGACCTCTCGTGGTACTCATTTGCATGCAAATGAGTACCACACTATGCCAGCTTGTGATCTGTACGCACGCACGAAGAAAATCGTTGAGAGACTAGCTCGAGGGTTGAATCCAAAGCGCTTGTAATTAGTCGATCGAAGCGATGGATGATATCGGTACCCTGCCTTACGCATCGGTAGACAACAGTTCTTCAGCACCGCCAGCGTTTTATCACGCTGGTGATGTAGATCGATGCTTCCGTTCTCGGCCAAGGCCCGATTGGGTCTCTAACATGGGAAACGGAAACATTTCCCGTTTCTCGTTCGTGTGAGACCCAATTCAAAGAAATTGCACTGCTGCAGGGTGCACCCAAAACTGCGTATTCCTGCTATTTAGGTGGATTTCAGCTTGGTCAGCAGTTCAGCCCAGCACTCCGGCCCGCCATTGTCGTCGCAGAACTTCGTCTGTCCACCTTTGCCGCCCTTTGCGCCTTTTCCACCTTTGCCGCCTTTTCCGCCGCCGTTTCCCCGCCTAGGTGCGCAGAGCCTTGCCGGCCTCTTCGAGGTAGTTTTCGCCGGCGCCCTGATGACGCAGTCGCTGTCGCTGTAGAAGCTCGAGACAATGCTTCCGTACATTCTTTCGGCAGGCCCCGGTTTGGGTCTTTTACATGGCAAACGGAAACATTCTCCGTTACTCGCTTGCTAGACCCAATTCAAGGAAACTGAGCTGCTGCTGCAGGTTGCACCCAAAACGCGTATTCCTGGTGGCCATGCATCACTATCTTTAGGGTCTTCGGATCCGTAGCTTATCCGTTTCCAGCGACAAGCGGACTTCGGATCGCGAGTCCTTGTTTGGAGACACCAGTCAGGTGGGGAGTTTGGCTGGGGCGGCACATCTGTTACACATTAACGCAGGTGTCCTCAGGGAAGCTCAGCGGGAACAGAAATCTCGTGCTATCAGGTGGACCTCAGCTTGGTCAGCAGTTCAGCCCAGCACTCCGGCCCGCCAATGTCGTCGAAGAACTTCGTCTGTCCACCTTTGCCGCCTTTTCCGCCGTCGTTTCCCCGCCTCAAGGTGCGCAGAGCCTTGCTGGCCTCTTCGAGGTACGCTGTAGAAGCTCGAGACGATGCTTCCGTACTTTCTTTCGGCCAAGGCCCGGGTTTGGGTCTTTAATGTGGGCCAACGGAAACATTCCCCGTTTCTCGCTTGCTAGACCCGATTCAAGGAAACTGAACTGCAGGTTGCACCCGAAACGCGTATTCCTGGTGGCCATGCTATGATTAGGTGGACCTCAGCTTGGTCAGCAGTTCAGCCCAGCACTCCGGCCCGCCAATGTCGTCGAAGAACTTCGTCTGTCCCCCTTTGCCGCCCTTTGCGCCTTTTCCACCTTTACCGCCCTTTCCGCCGCCGTTTCCCCGCCTCAAGGCACGCAGAGCCTTGCCGGCCTCTTCGAGGTATTTTTCGCCGGCGGCCCTGATGACAGGGTCGCAGTCACCGTCGTCGTAGAAGCTCGAGACGATGCTTCCGTACGTTCTTTCGGCCAGGGTCCGCAGGACCATGGCAGACATTCCGCCCCACTTTTCGGCCACGTCGGCCTTCTCGAAGGCGTAGCACAGGTGGTCCTTCGCGATGCGAACCGTCTTCGCGTAGTCGTACCCTTCGGGGATCACCTTCTGCCGGAGGGCGAGCTTCAGGAACACCGCGAAATCCTCGCAAATGACCATCCGCGACTCCTTCGCGCCGTAGCCGTTGATTTGGGCTTCGTACATCCCGTGGAAGTCCTCCCCGCCCTGCGTGGCGTCGTCGTCGACGCGCAGGCGGTAGACGTCGATGATCCACTCCGG
The DNA here is from genome assembly GCA_030068145.1 of Diplonema papillatum. NCBI lineage: Eukaryota > Euglenozoa > Diplonemea > Diplonemida > Diplonemidae > Diplonema > Diplonema papillatum. Next base: position 5,417 of record JAPJBO010001849.1, read on the forward strand.
GTTGTCGAACTTCGACGTCCCGAGGCCGACGGACTCTAGGAAGCTGTTCACCTTCGCCCTCTTCTCCTCTCGGGTCGGCTCTGCATCTCCTTTGGAGGCTGTGCTTGCAGAAGGTTGTGCTTCGGGTTCTTTCTCCTTAGTCGGCTCCTTAGTCGGCTTCTCTTCAGCTGCCGGCTTGTCGCTGCCGAACAGCGCGCCCAGCAACTTCGCCGAATCGATCCCGCGGAACATGATGGTTTGAGATGTGGTGGCTGGGCTCCTGCGAAAAGGCGGTAGTAATACGAAGTGCTGGGAGTGGTTTGCACCGTCAGTTCGCGTTACTCGCAAGGTACAACTACACACTACACACTACACACTACACACTACACACTACACACTACACACTACACACTACACACTACACACTACACACTACACACTACACACTACACACTACACACTACACACTACACACTACACACTACACACTACACACTACACACTACACACTACTCAAACTGCTGTACACTTCTCCACACTGCACACTGCATGCTGCACATTACTCATTTGACACTGCACAATACTCACTCTGCACACTGCCGTACTTCGCTCTCTTCTCCTCTCCGGTCGGCTCTCCACCCCCTCCGGAGGCTGTGCTTGCAGAAGGTGGTGCCAGTTTGCGCTACTCACACAACACTGTTGTTCCGCTACTTCACCCTCACACTGTGCGGAGGTTTTTAACGGTTGCTTTGCTTCTTCTGCCTCTCATCCTGGCACGACTCCTCGCTTTCTGCGTCCATTTTTTGGCTGGCAGTTGCTGCTGCCGCGAATCGAGAGTCGAACGCAGTCTGAGAGATTAGTTTCAAGCGACACTCAACTGCTGATGATCATCATGGGCGAACCCAGCCCGCTAATGCGTTCGACGACCTGATGAGTCTCATGCTTCTGCAATTCCCATTGACTATCGCGTCTGGCCGCGGTCTTCATCGTTCCCAGAGCCAAGACATCCACCGATAAGCAATTGATGTCACCCTCGATCAACCGCAGTTGAGCCGAGGGGAACAGTTGTTTTGCCTTTCCGATTGCTCGGGATTTTCGATTTCCTTCATGACCATGTTTGAATCCTCGGTTTCCAGTTGGGAATAAAATGCATTCCTCGCTTTCTGCCGCCGTGCCAGGTTCTCCCGACTCCCCAAATCGTGGTTAGCACAAACTCAAGAGGTCTCGTCAACGATTCCCTGCTGTATGAGCTTTTTTCAAGAAAAGAAAGGGGGTAAAAGAGGCGTGTGAGGCGAAGAACACACAGAGACAAAGGGTGCTGGCTGAAGAGAGGCGGGGGGGAGGGATGGTGCTTCCGTTACTGCTGGGATACGCGTTCGAGAACGGCGACACAGACCGCCTATCCTTAGAGGTCCCGACACCGTCCAGCATCACATATCTTTGGGTTCAGAAGGACAACGTGTGTCCCGGGCCCGATTGGGACCCGGACTGCATCGAAGTCAACACCAAGCGCGCCGGCTTCCGCAGGTGGATCGAAGAGAACACGCAGGCCGTACTCGGAAGCTGCGGCAACAAGGGGTACTGCTTTGTGTTTCCGGCAAAAATACTCGAGGGGCTGCCTTGTGCTTACTTCGAAGGAGGCTAGAGGGGGAGAAACAATACAACTACAAAATGGGTCTTTTTTGTTGAACGCTTACGCCCGCCACTAAACCCAGATTCACCTGTGTTTCGTGTGGGCTACAGCACATTACCTCCTTTGATCTTTTGCAGCTGGCAGCCTCCTCAAGTATTTCCTACAAAGCAGGTGCTTATACAAAAAAAAATCGCTCGGTCGGTTGTTGGCTTTCGCTTGCTGACCGGTGCTAACGTTGCAGAAGGGCCCGCCCATGCATCAAGTTCAGTTCCGCAAAGGAACTGAACACAGGATGTTGCGACAACAAGGGGTACTGCTTTGTGTTTCCGGCTTTTATTTCCCTTCTCTGGGCCCGCTAGCAGCGACGGACCTCGCTTCGCGGTGCCAGCACGAGGGGAGAACTTGGAGATACAGAGAAAGAAGAAAGGCAGAGGGTTGGATGGAGAGGACGCAGGCGTGCGTCGGGGCCCGTGAGGAAGCACCGGCCACCTTGCAAGATGAGAATACCTGCCCTGGAAAGAAGCACCCTTTTACTCGCGGGGGTAAGCACCCTTGCGGGGGAGCTCTTCCGTGTGCCTCCATGCGGAAGGACACTGGGCAAAAAACACCTTTTAAGAAGGCCGCGAGAGTCGGCTGAGCCCGGAGCTACCGGAAAAGGTGTGTATGTGCTTAGGTATTACAACCTGGTTCGATTGCGGGATAATAAAACCTCGGGGATAAAAGACTGCGTGTTTTTCCCGTTCCAGAAAAAATTGCTCGGTCGGTTGTTGTTTAGTTTTTTTTTTTTTTAGCGCTATTCGCGGGCAGAGTATTAGCTTCGACCTGCCGGCAGTCTGGGTTTGCGACACAGTTTATCGAAGCCACCGCGTGCCTTCTATTAATGTTGCAGAAGGGCCCGCCCATGCATCCAGAGTTCAGTTCCGCGAAGGAACTGAACTCAGGAATGAATGTTGCGACAACAAGGGGTACTGTTGTGTTACCAGCCAGCAAAAAAAATCGCTCGGTCGGTTGTTTTTTTCTTAGCGATATTCGTGGGCAGAGTACTAGCTTCGACCCGCCGGCTGTCTGGGTTTGCGACACAGCTTCCCGAAGCCACCGCGTGCCTTCTCTGCCTTCCCCTTGCCGGCCGGTGCTAACGTTGCAGAAGACCCGCTCATGCATCCTGAGTTCAGTTCCGCAAAGGAACTGAACTCAGGATGTTGCGACAACAAGGGGTACTGTTTTGCGTTTCCGGCAAAGTTCGCTCGGTTGGTTGTTGTTGTATTTTTAGCGCTATTCGTGGGCAGAGTACTAGCTTCGACCTGCCGGCTGTCTGGGTTTGCGACACAGCTTATCGAAGCCACCGCATGCCTTCTATGCCAGGGGTTCGGAACGTTTCCCTTGCTGGCTGGTGCTAACGTTGCAGAAGGCCCGCTCATGCATCCTGAGTTCAGTTCCGCAAAGGAACTGAACTCAGGATGTTGCGACAACAAGGGGTACTGTTTTGTGTTTCCGGCAAAGTTCGCTCGGTCGGTTGTTGTTGTTTTTCTTAGCTAGCTTCGACCTGCCGGCTGTCTGGGTTTGCGACACAGCTTACCGAAACCACCGCATGCCTTCTATGCCAGGGGTTCGGAACGTTTCCCTTGCTGGCTGGTGCTAACGTTGCAGAAGGCCCGCTCATGCATCCTGAGTTCAGTTCCGCAAAGGAACTGAACTCAGGATGTTGCGACAACAAGGGGTACTGTTTTGTGTTTCCGGCAAAGTTCGCTCGGTCGGTTGTTGTTGTTTTTCTTAGCTAGCTTCGACCTGCCGGCTGTCTGGGTTTGCGACACAGCTTACCGAAACCACCGCATGCCTTCTATGCCAGGGGTTCGGAACGTTTCCCTTGCTGGCTGGTGCTAACGTTGCAGAAGGCCCGCTCATGCATCCTGAGTTCAGTTCCGCAAAGGACCTGAACTCAGGATGTTGCGACAACAAGGGGTACTGTTTTGTGTTTCCGGCAAAGTTCGCTCGGTCGGTTGTTGTTGTTTTTCTTAGCTAGCTTCGACCTGCCGGCTGTCTGGGTTTGCGACACAGCTTACCGAAACCACCGCATGCCTTCTATGCCAGGGGTTCGGAACGTTTCCCTTGCTGGCAGGTGCTAACGTTGTAGAAGGGCCCGCCCATGCATCCTGAGTTGAGTTCGCAAAAAAGACAGGCGCTTCGTTTTGTTTGTGCGTGCTGGTTGATCGTTTCCCCACTTGTATTTACCTGTGTCATTTTCAGGTAAGGAATTCTGATCAACCCCCAAAACACGCTACGTCTTTTTAGCCTGCACAATACATTGAAAGGCAATCGCAAGATTGTTAGTACTAAAAAATTTTTTTTGTTTGTGCGTATGTGCTATCACCTGTATGGTAATTTCCACAGTACGCTGCCAACCGTCACTTTTTGATAATGACAACCGCGGTTGTTACCATAAAAAAACGACAGCTACACTGCACTCGTTTGCGGCCAGCTGGTAGGTGGTGGCGGACACGAAAGCGTCTTGAACGAACCGTTGGCGGTTTGCGGATTTGGACCCTGGTTGAAACGTGCAATGCGAAGCTAATACCCCATTTGTGGACATTTTTTTGTCTGTTGCCGATGATCGACCGTTAACGTGCAGTTGGTTGTCTTTCGACAACCGACAGGCGCGTCTAAATAAGATGGAGGAGAAGAAGAAATTCGCGCCAGGGCAAGAGCGTAACAGCAAGGCAGTCAAGAAGGGGACACTGGCTGCATTATTACAATGGCCCCACTCCATTTCTAGCGTTTATTGTGGTTTAGAGGTTCGGTGTTTTAGGGTCTCCGGTTGACCTGAGGCTGTGAGGCGGGTAGTATGCGGGTAGTAGGTATGCTTATACACTTTTACTACGGCTAGCCATGTTTGTAAGTGTTGTTTACCATTTCTCAAATATGTCACTTCCCTTGTGGTTTGTTTCTTTTTTTTTTTTTAAGCATGTCTTCGGGTCCCTTCGGTCGGACAGACGCGACAGAAGCCCAAATGGGCAAATTCAGGAAAAAAGGCAACATTTGGTTTTGGCCCTTTTTATCGTATTCTTGACCACCTTCCAAAGGTGTTCTGGCGTAATTCCGGTGAAACCCCCATTGTTCTACCGTCAGTCAAACCGCAGCCAGAATCACCACCCATGCTAGCACAGACCGTCACGGGGAGAAAGGGCCCCTACAACCGTGTCTGGGTAATCAGTTGGGGCTGGGGGAAATATTCGAGGGACTGCCCAGGAGTGACCACTCCTCAAGGGCTACAGTAAGCCACCGGGTGTTGTTGTTTTTGGTGGTGGTGGTGGTGGTGGTGGTGGTGGTGGTGGTGGTGGTGGTGGTGGTGGTGGTGGTGGTGGTGGTGGTGGTGGTGGTGGTGGTGGTGGTGGTGGTGGTGGTGGTGGTGGTGGTGGTGGTGGTGGTGGTGGTGGTGGTGTGGTGGTGGTGGTGGTGGTGGTGGTGGTGGTGGTGGTGGTGGTGGGTGGTGGTGGTGGTGGGGTGGTGGTGGTTGGTGGTGGTGGTGGTGGTGGTGGTGGTGGTGGTGGTGGTGGTGGTGGTGGTGGTGGTGGTGGTGGTGGTGGTGGTGGTGGTGGTGGTGGTAAGCGAAGTCCAAATCGGATTGTGTTTGTATTGTATCTTCCCCTCTACCTCTATATTTCCTTCCATTCGAAGTCAAAGCAGCTACGTCGAGTATTTTCACTCGGTACTTTTTTCCTGTTGTTTCTGTCTTGTCGTGTAGGGGTAGACCCGCATGACCGCACGTCCGTTCAACACGTGTTCGGTTGTTACAGCATTTGGGATCCCTTCGGTTCTTTGTTTGGCAACTTCGTCGAGTATTTCCTCACAAGAATAGAGTGGCTTATGTAAGAATACTCGAGAGACTGCCTTGTGTTTCGTGTGGGCTACAGCACATGTACCTCCTTTGATATCGCAACTGGCAGCTCAAACATGTCCTACAAAGCAGGTGCTTGTACAAAAAAGAAAAGCGCAGTCCTACTCACGAACAGCTGACTCTTCAGCTCACAACGGAGAGTCTGGGGAGGGGGGGTACGTTAGGGTTCCAATCGTGAGCGGTCTGGTCGACTACTTCCGCTGCTGGATTCGCATATTTTCAATAACAGTTGCTTTGGCCCTCAGTTTTCCGAAACAGGAGGCTCGAACACGTTGTAGATTCTGGTTTCTTTTTTGTCCATTTTTCTTCCCCCTCCGATGACAGCAGTGTCGGACTCGTCACTTGCAGCACCCCACTGAGGGAAATTTGTGTACACAGGAGGTACGGAAGTGCACGTACGAACAACACAGGTAGTGGGTGTGTGTTTCTCCGAGCTATCCAGGAAAAATGACTACTGAACGAGTTTTCCCTTCCTTTTACGCGTGCTACGTGAGCAACGATCCCACAGCAAACTCCCACCTCGCAGGCAGTTGACTCGTCTGCACGTCGGAAGTTGTTGAGGTCGGCTTCGTTCTGTCTCTTTAGACTATTTTGAGTTTTGAGGAACCGTCTCCGGTCGACAGTAAAGGTGGTGTTCTTTCCTTGGGGTGCGGTATATGGCTGGTGCCTGTTAGTTCGACTGTTGGGCAGTCTTCTGCAGCTGTGTTTTCCATGTCTTTACTCACCAGCAAGGTTTTGAACGCAGATGACCGACGCCACACGGTCACTGTGGCCCTGGGTCCCCACGTACATTTACCTCCCAATCCAGGGTGCAAGCTCTGGCTGGGCCTCCCAAGCCAAAAGCTGGAAAGCTGTTCTGTTGCACGCTGGATTGCGGAGAGACGGGGGAGGACGCATTCGGGTTGCAGTTCTGCTGCGCGGACAGCTCCTGTTGCTGCTGCTGTCGATGAGGGGAGGTCTGCATCTGCATCTGCGCTCTTCTTTGTCCGTAAGGGCTTACGATTCATCGTGGGAATGTTTCAGCGTAACGACCAAACAGCAGGTCATTGGGGTTTTAGCAACACAAAGTCTAAAATTAACACGTTGCGACGCAACTTAATACCAACGCAGCATGTGAAGCACAGTTACAACTACTTCCCCAACGAACAAAACGCAACAGCTAGAATTGCTGGCCCCAGGCGGTGCCTAGGAGCGGGCGGGGAGTCTGCTCGCAGCTCTGCGCGGGACTGCTGCTGCTGCGGTTGATGAAGGGAGGTCTGCGTCGGCATATGCATCTGCAGCTGCACTCCTCTTCGTCCTCAAGGGTTACAAAACCCGATGCGATCACACGTTACGACACAGTTGCATCAAAGGCAGCTCGTGATGAGGATCGATGATTGCAATTATTCCCCTTGAATGAGGAATGCCTAGTAGGCGCAAGTCATCAGCCTGCTTTAGGTAGGCGGCACTAACACCCGGGGTGATTGCAAGAACGTGCTTGGAATGGGTATGTGCTCAACACCGCACTGGTCATCAGCGCGGAACCTGAGTGTCTGCAGACAGGACTGCGGTGTGAGTCTGGTTTGTCAGGCGGCTGTTCGTAGCTCGTCACAGCCAGGACCACCCGTGCTACTAGAGCACAGGCGAATCCGTCACGGGGAGAAGGCCCCTACAACCGTGTCTGAGCAATCAGTTAAAAAACTCAGGGCACTCGCCCTGATTGTGACTGCGACTCGCTAGGCAGCACTGACTTGTCTTCTTTTTACGGTGGCAATCTGCGAGGTAAACTCCGCAGAGCAGCGGACATGGGGTGGGCATGGGGTTGCCGTGTGCAGCATCAATGGTTGAAGTACCAAAAGGAAAAAGAGTGCGAGGAAGTAATCCTGCGTGCTGAGGGCAGCAAGTCGCGTTACGCGAAGTACCCTACTGGAATGGGGGGAATGCAAGAACGTGCTTGGATGGGTATGTGGTCCCGTCTGCGCCGTGTTTTGGTCCTTTAAGCCACGGACACATAAGGTGGACCATCATCAGCGCGGAACCTGAGTGTCTGCAGACAGGACTGCGGTGTGAGTCTGGCCCGGGGTGGGGGTAGGTACAGAATTCTTCCGGTTCAGCATTCGTGTGGCTCACCATTTTTCCGAAACACGGCAACCCCCTGACTTTTGGTGCTTGCGCTACGCAGCCATACGAAAATCAGTCGCGAAAGCTTCCCCTCAACTAGGTGCAACAAACCGCAACAACTAGAATTGCTGGGGGCGGGCGGGGAGCCTGCTGCTGCTGCTGCTGATGATGAAGGGAGGTTTGCATCGGCATATGGGCCTGCACACCGTGGCTGACCAGAAAGGCTTGGGGATGCATCGGATACGCGTGCATCTGCGGATACACCTGCTGGTGGTGGTGCTGCTGCAGTTGACGAAGTGTGGTCTGCATCGGGGCATATGCATCTGCATCTGCACTCTTCTTCGTTCGCAAGGGGGTTACAAACCCCCGTGCGATCACACGTTACCGAAGCAGCTGTTACCAACGCAGCCCATACGAAAACCAGTCGCGAAAGTTTCCCTTCAACACTAGATCCGCAACAAACCGCAACAACTAGAATTGCTGGCCCCAGGCGCCGCCTGGGGGCGGGCGGGGAGCCTGCTCGCAGTTCTGCGCGGACTGCTGCTGCTGCTGCTGCTGCTGCGGTTGATGAGGGGAGGTCTGCATCTGCATCTGCATCTGCATCTGCGGGTAGGCCAGCGGCGGCGGGTAGTCCGCCGGCTGGCCCGGGTTGTATGGGGTGGCCTGCGGGTACTGGGGGTGGGCCTGCACACCGTGGCTGACCAGAAAGGCTTGGGGATGCATCGGATACGCGTGCATCTGCGGATACACCTGCTGGTGGTGCTGCTGAGGGTATTGGGGGTAAACTTGCTGGTGGTGGTGGTGGTGCTGCTGGGATTGTTGGTGCTGCTGGTGCTGCTGGTGAGGCTGGGTGTTCACGATGTGGGTGACCATGGCTGTCCTCTGCCGGAAAGGCCCCTGTTTCGTGCACCAGGCAAAGGCGATGCAAGCCGCCGCCGCTGCGCAGAGGACCAGGCAGCAGACGATGACGACCGGAACGATCCAAGCAGCCCTGCACTCCGTCACGTCTCCGCACGTCGAACCGTCGCAGCACTGGTGCGGACACTGCCGCGCCACCACCGGATTGCCTTCCTCATTCAGGCACCAATCCTCCGCTGCCGCCGCTGCCACCCACAACAGCTGCAGGAGCAGCGCCTTCAAAACCGGGCTATCCATGCCCTCCCCCGTTGTTCAACCGGAGATGCCTCGTCGGCTTTATTCAAAACCGTAGTTGTGGATTGTGTATGCTTTGGTTCCTGGAGGAGAAAATCTTAGTTTAGTTCAGTGTTTAGGCAGAATCTTGCCTCTCACGGATGTTTGATGCTGGCAACAAGTCTTCCTCGCAGGAAAGAAGGGTTCTCGTTTTCTAGGGGGATAATCTTAGTTTTATGTTTAGGCAGTACCGTCTGCCTTTCGGATTGCCTTCCTCATTCAGGCACCAATCCTCCGCTGCCGCCGCTGCCACCCACTACAGCTGCAGGAGCAGCGCCTTCAAAACCGGGATATCCATGCCCTCCCCCCGTTGTTCAACAGGAGACCCCGTCGGCTTTATTCAAAACCGTAATTGTGGATTGTCGAGAACGGCGAGAGAAACAGATGTCGTCACGGCCACATCCCCGCCTGATGTCTCCAAACGAGGATTCGCGAGCTGAAGCCCGCTTGTCGCTCAAAACGGATAAGCTACGGTTCCGAAGACCCGTGGGAAGAACAGGCTCTTTCGTAGTACAAAAGGTGGGCAGACGGAGAGGTTCGCTTGAGGATACCCGGGGGTTCTAAGTCTCCGGGTGACCATCGTCGAAAGGGCTCCTTCACGAACTCGTATATTGGTGTGCACATTTTATTTGCGGTCGTAGCAGTGCATCGGCGTGTGCGTGTCTTTGTTGCCTGTTGCCGACTGTTCGACCTTTTTACAGTGTGCTCCCATTTCCTTTTTGTGACCAGTCGGTCCGGGGGGCGTTGAAACTGTTTCTTGCGCTGAGCGGTCGGTTCTTTAGTGTTTCCGACGCATTGATTATTCTAATCTTCAAAAGTCTTGAAACCCTTGAAGATTTTGTCTTGTGGCCGCTGGTAATGTAGGTGCCTTCACAGCGCACTCGCTCTGTGCTAGCACCTTCCGCGTTCATTGGCCACAAGTTCTTTTCTGTGTGAGCATGCTTGACCGCTGCACTGTGGTTGATGGTGCGCTGAGAGCAAAAGGACTGTGCACACTACACTGTACGGGTACCCCCCACCGCCCGGTGAGCTTTTTTTGCATAAGCACCTGCTTTGTAGGAAATACTTGAGGAGGCTGCCAGCTGCAAAAGATCAAAGGAGGTAAATGTGCTGTAGCCCACACGAAACACAGGTGAATCTGGGTTTAGTGGCGGGCGTAAGCGTTCAACAAAAAAGACCCACTTTGTAGTTGTATTGTTTTCTCCCCCTCTAGCCTCCTTCGAAATGAGCACAAGGCAGTCCCTCGAGTATTTTTTGAGCTGAAATATTTCGGTCCCTTTCTCTGAGACAGGGAATAAACAAGATGAGCCAATTCAATTCCTAGCGAAAAGCTGGCAAATGACTCCCGACTAACGCAGCAAGAAGTACCACCCGACGACTTCGACGAGCGTGCGAAATGTCGGACGCTAGCGTCTGTCAAGAGCATGCGTGACTCAGCCGTGTATTAAAGGTGAGATAAGAGGCGTCGGCTCACTCTGTCAAAGGGATTTACCACTAACGCAACAAGAAGCGAGTGTCCGATGAAACCCCTTGTCAATACCACCCAACGACTGCGACGCGCGTGCGAAATGTCGGACGCTAGCGTCTGTCAAGAGCATGCGTGACTCAGCCGTGTTTTAAAGGTGAGATAAGAGGCGTCGGCTCACTCTGTCAAAGGAATTTACCACTAACGCAACAAGAAGCGAGTGTCCGATGAAACCCTTGTCAATACCACCCAACGACTGCGACGCGCGTGCGAAATGTCGGACGCTAGCGTCTGTCAAGAGCATGCGTGACTCAGCCGTGTTTTAAAGGTGAGATGAGAGGCACCGGCTCACTCTGTCAAAGGACCATACCACTAACGCAACAAGAAGACGGCAACGGCGGAACTTCTGGCGCACTCTCACGCCGTTGTATGCTTGGTTCCTGGAGGAGAAATCTTAGTTTTAGTTCAGTGTTTAGGCAGAATCTTGCCTCTCACCGATGTTTGGTGCTGGCATTGGGTCTTCTTCACGGGAAAGTAGAGTTTTTGTTTTCTAGGGGGGAAATCTTAGTTTTATGTTTAGGCGGTACCGTCTGTCTTTCATGCATGTTTGATGGTAGCATCAAGTGGAGGGGGTTTTAGAGTGTAAGTTGGTGCGAAGGGTGGACTTTTGTCAGAGTAAAGGCTCTCTGTTGCCCTTGTTTCGTGTACCAGGCAAATGCGATGCAAGCCGCCGCCGCTGCGCAGGCGACCAGGGACCGGAACGATCCATGCAGCCCTGAACTCCGTCACGTCCTCCGTACGTCAACCATCGCAGCACCACCGGATTGCCTTCCTCATTCAGGCCCCAATCCTTCGCTGCCGCCGCTGCCACCCACAACAGCTGCAGGAGCAGCGCCTTCAAAACCGGGCTATCCATGCCTTCCCCCGTTGTCTTTTCAACCGGAGAAGCCCCGTCGGCTTTTATCCTGAATCGTAGTTGCGGATTGTGTATGCTTTGGTTCCTGGAGGAGAAATCTTAGTTTAGTTCAGTGTTTAGGCAGAATCTTGCCTATTATTAGACATTTTTCCGGTCGAAGATAGTTTTCGAGGTTTAATGTGTTTCGGGGTCTAGTTGGTGCCCGAAAATTGCGTTTTTTGCGGAGTTTCTCAGTATCTCGCCGTATTGTTACCCCGGGTGCAGTCTGGGAAAACAGAGTCGGGGGGGGGGGGGGTCGTTGTTGTTGGTGATGGTTTTGTGGGATGAAGTAGGGGAAAGAAAATTTCTTTTTGCGGTGGTCTCCGCTGGCCTGGTAGTCCGTGCTACCTCCTTTCTTTTACACTCGTTCTCTTCTCTACTCACTACTGTACGTACTCTTTCGCTCTTTTTCTCTCTTTGGCTAGCCAAAACAAAAGACTTCTGCGACCGACACCACGAACACATTCGCAATGAATGTGGCCCTGGGCCCCCCACGTGCATACATGTTGAGCAGGGGTTGCCATGTAGCCCGTATCGGTCTAAGTCAACACTGTTACTTTCATGGGATGTTCACCGGGGAAGGGTCCGACCTAACCGTTAGTCAACAGCAACGTCGAAAAGGGGGAGGGGGAAAGAAGATAGAAAATCGGTGGGGTTGACAAGCTCGTAAGTGGTTGTTTGTAGATCAGTACAACCTTAAACTACGCCTAGCACACGGCCAGGCGGTCTTTAACGAACCTCCAGTACATTAAACGCAAGTCGGCAGGTCGTCATCAGACGCGGCACGAAAAGCAAACGTCGCCGACGCAGCACTTCAGCAATGCGTCCTCTTATTTACAGTGGGCACCGTACCTGAACTCAGCCCCGCTAGGCCGAGATTCCGGCTGTTCCGCAGGGCATACATCACTCCCCGAAGTTGACGTACGTGCAGAGACGTTCGTGCACATGCAGGCCTCTGAGGCCCCGGAACAATCGACCGTCCTTGGTGCGGTCGGTGAAGCAGCGCTTGCAGCGCAGTTCCGGGGGGTCCTTGGGCTGTTCAGGTGGCTGGTCGTGTGCTGCCAAAGCGGCGTCGGAGGGCATGGGTTGGCAAGATTCCAGATTCGCGTCGGTACAGGGCGGACTAGAAGGTATCAGCGGGACCTGCGGTGGGACTGTTGTTGCCATCATAGTAGGTGATGGCAAGCGTTCGACCACCTCGTGGGACGCATTGGGGATTCGTACGTATGCGGCGAGGTATATGTCAGTCCAAGGAACGTTGTCGACGTGCAAGACTCGTTCGTCATCGAAAAGCGTCCATTGCATCCCTTGCAAGACGTATGTGACAAAATGGCCGCTTGTCGTATTTTGTCCCGTGTGTACAACCACCGCGGAAAGGCGTAGTGTGCCGTCCGGCAGTCGCAGGAGGAGCGGTAGGGAAGCGTCATTCCGTAGTCTCGCACCATCGCTTGCGTAAATGCCGAACTGCAACAGCAGGCACTCGGACGCCACATGCACGTTCATGGTCTCCACAACGGATCCAGCAGCTCCGCAGTCACACCTCCTCTCCGGATTCATAATTCCACGAACACAGAATGCGTCCTCCACCGGCCTTCCACGAGGGACTTGAAGACACCGTACCAGTTGATGACGGGTGGATGTGGCGCCACAGGCGATACATCGTGTTGTTGTCGTCATCGTGTTTTCCAGGCACGTCTGGAAAAGCCGCCAATCCGGACAAGCCTCCGTCGTCTCGTCCGGCCCTAGGGAGCTGTCTGTCCTATCCAGAATTGCAACCAAAGCCTCGTGCGCGTCGTGCTGTCGCGCATCGCAGAACATTGGGAGCATGGCGAGGATTGTTTCAGCCCCTATCCTTCGGCTGTCTTGGCTGAGCTGGCTCCTCCCCGAGCGCGAGCTTACCAGTAGGACGAAGTACGTCAAGAACTCCTTCAGGAACCCCCGGAAATTCAGAGGATTCTGCGCAAGACTGTAATACATGTTCTCGATCGGTTCCACACGCAACAAGAGCTGCAGTACCGCATTGAGAAAACAAGTATTCCCAAGGTTCGGGAGGCCGGCAGGTTCAAACGGTGACGGGTCGAACATGCGGGAGGGCCGTTGGATACAAATGACAGCTTGGCGGCCGACAGCGGGTGATGATTCCAGCATGTCAGGCACTGCATGGGACACGTCGCAGCGCCGTTTCGGTCCAGGCTGAGCAGCCTCATCGTCTCTGCGCTTGCGCTTTCCTTTAGTCGTCCCATCCTGGGGCACAAGATCACGACGCTGCTTCGGAGCCGCAGTGGAAGGCCGATCGGGCGTATCTCGTTCCGTTCGTGTGCCAGGTCGAGGACGGTCCCTGTATCTCACGAAGGCCTTCTCAGCGAGCAGCCTCTCGACCGCTTGGTCGATGGACTCCAAGTCGGGCATCTGCAGAATGCGTTCCACTTCATGTACGAGCCACACGAAGTGCGCACGGATCTTCTCGCAGTGATCACCGAACTTCGCTTCTGGGTACGTGTCTAGTAACCATTTACGAAACCCACTTTTTAAGACACTCTTGCGGTACCCCCGTCTCATGAGCTTCAGCACCGTGTTGTTCATCTCGGTCTTAAAGTCATGGAGGTTGTTCGCAATCCTGCCGTTACGCACAAGCGCTCCGATGAGGATACTCGACCCAAAGTTCGATGGAGCCGTGGAGAGCACGGATGTGTACGCCAAGGGCTGGTATCGGTATGCCTTCGCTTTGTCGAGGACTGACAGGCGCATGTATCTCCTCCCGGACATCTCGGAGACTTCATGTCGAATCCGAATACCGAGGAAAGTGGCGTCCCCAACCTTGGCGTTTGTCTGTTTGTACCTCATGTTGTACACAGATTCCGGTGGGGGTTTTGTGCCGAAACACAACAGATCGTCAATGAAGCGGCGTGTCAGGCTAAGCAATGCCGCACGTTGCGTGTCCCCGTCTTCCAAGAGTCGCATCATGTATTTTCGCTCTTTCGCATAGCAAAAGAGGTTGGCGATGTCCGGGGAAGCGTTCGCACCCATTGGGATGCCTAGCGTCTGCCTCATGAGAACCCTATTGACCAGAACATAGGTATTCACCAGGCAGAAAGACAAGAGGGTCTTGAGCTCCTGCGCCGAATACGCTGCTTCATGTGACCGTACCTCCGTGTTTACCTTAAAGGCGAAACAGCGCTTCTTACGAGTCGGCCCGTGTTGGCTCTTCGGACGTACTAATACGAGTCTTCCCGCGTCCACGTTCAAACGTGCAGCCTCCGCCGCGAAGGCCTCATTAATCGTGTCCGCAACCGCATTAAGAAGCTCCTCAAGCTCCAGCTGGTCATACATCGTTGTAAAGTCAAATGTACCAGCGTCCAGCTGCGCGAGTTCGTCCGCGTGTGTCTTCAGGAAGAAGGCCGTGTCGTCGCTCGACTCCGTGATCCAGAAGTACCGGTACCCAGTCGCGTTGAACCGAATGTCGTCTTCCCGCCGGAGGATGCTCATGATCGCCTTCAGCAAGCCGGTCAGGTCCAGTTGCGCGTCCGTCGTAGACGAGAACGTGGTCTTAGGGCGGGCGTCCCGTCCAGCATCGGCCGCCTCGGAGTCGGAGTCGACACAGTTCTTCCGCGAAACCCCAGCGATGTACCGCATGGACGTCACTTCCTTGTGCAGCTTCAGGGTGCCATATAGGTATGGGAGGACGTTCGATGAGTGTAATCCTTCCCGTCCGAGGTAGGCCTTGTGCCTCGCAATGACTTGTTGAGGCGTCTCTTCGCTCGGGGAGTAGTTCGTACTGTGATTGACCTTCGCGTGTAAGTCCTGGTTGTAAAATCTTTTACACACGAAGCCGAAATCATGCGAGCTCTTGTCCACGGGCAGGATCACGAGATGTTCCTGCAACTCCAACAGTTTTTTACGCGCTCCAGCCGTCAGCTCCGGATCGGCTCCCACCCGGGAGAGGTCAACCGTGGCTAGTATCTTCCTCCGTAGCATCCTTGCGAAGTGCGGAGGGGCGTCCTTGAATTGCTCCTCAACGAACTGGGTCACAGCTTTGTCGACCTCCCTGCAAACGGCTTCTTCCCCACCGTCCGGTCGGAACTTGCGACCCTTGTCAAAAAGCGAAATTAGCTCGCTCGACGTTTTGAGGAGGTGTGCCTGCCCGCACGCATGCCCTTGGATGTGGTATCCGTCTAGAAGGTAGCGTTGGCAAGGGCATTCACCAGGGGGAGGGGCCGGGGCAGCAGTTGTTTGTCGCGAAACATCCGTAAAGTTTGACAGAAGGACCCCGAGGGGAGGATTAAGCGACGTGGAAACCCTCGTGTTCACGAAGTCCGTTGAGTCCGCGAGCATTTCACGGAGTTCGGTATCGTGACGGAAAACGGCGGCTAGCTTCCTTTCATCCATCATCTTGCTCACCTGCCGTATGCAGAACCAAGGCGTTCGTGCTGCACTCTTTTTCTTCTTCGCAAGATGGTTGATCTCACTAAGCCTCGCCGTGAGCAGCTCGTCCAGGATTGCTACCTTCGGGTGCTGCAGGTGCTCAACCATGAACATTCGCACCCAGGTACGAACTCTGTAGACGCGGCTCTTCATCCACGGGTTCACGTCGTATGCCCGTAGGGTGTCCTCATCGAGTCCGAACATGTAATGCAGCTGCTTCCGGATGCCGAAGTATCGGCCTCGACTTTGGTCCACGTGGACCTGCCCATCCTTCACATGCACCCAGGCGTCTCCGCGCTCTCGAGGATTTTCCGGGGTAGACTGCCCGCTGTCCGGTTTGCCCTTGAACGACGGAGCAGATCGCGGCTTCTTACCTCGCTTGTTAAAGCCGCTTGCAGTACTAACCATATTGAACTGCGGCTTTAGCCTCGCGATGAAAGCCATTTCTATCGGCTCGGCAACTTTGTCGAAGTTACCCCCAGCCGCATAGAACGCTTCTGGGACGTCGTAGAGGATGAACGCGTAAGGCGGCGAGGGGAGGTTCTGCAAGTGTCGCTTGAACCTGTCCTGCTTGGTGTTCCGGCCAGACCAATGCTTTGTAACCCGCTCCTGCATCGTCTTGCTCGTCTTGCCGATGTACAGCAGGTTGGCGTGGGCATCAACTAGTCCGTAGATGAGACCCGTAGCGCGGTAGTTGCTCGCGTCTGTCGGGCGCTGGAGTCTCATCGTCGCGTACGTGTGGTCTAGGAGCCTGCGATACCTCTTCTGGAACCGGGCCGTAAACAGCTCGCCCTGCTCTTTCCACTTCGGCCAATCTATCTGTGTCGTCTTCTCCGTTTTGCCACGTACACAGTCAGTTTGGAAGAATGGTGCGAGAAAGGGCTTTGCGAACTCCGGGCGTCGACGCATGTCCGCGTCAGCTGGTGGCAAACGTACCATGTTGACCGCGAAGCTCTTGCGAGGATTGTGGGGCCGGGTCCGTATCGTAAAGGGTGGTGCTCTGTACAGGGATCGGGGTTGCCGGGGGTAGTAGAATGCGTCGGCTGAGGCGTTGACGGAACGTAACGGAACTGATTTGAATTGCTTGAGGGAGGCTGTGCACTGTACAAAGGGGTGGTAGCGGGATTGGGTGGTGAGCGGGTTGCTGTTCTGGATTATTGGCGGTACTCTTCACGCGACGTACACGGTGTTGTTGTTAGGGGTGTCGGTTTGTTGCTAAGCTCAAGTCTTAGCGCGCTTTGTTCGGAGGGTGCGTTTTGTGGTCTTGGTTGGGGGTTTTCCCGGTTTGTAGTAGCGAGGCCGCACGGGGGCAGGATGGCACCAAGCCTAGACTCTGCCCGGTCTCGTTGCCGATGTCTTGTGGTACAGCGGGGCGAAGTTAATACGATTTAACCGTCTCCCTACCTGTACCGGCTGCGTTTCTTCGTCGGTTGTGCCATGGGCAGTTGGTTTTCGACCTCTGTACACTGTGTCAGAGGCCTCAGATCGTGGGCGGGTTGTTTTTGCGAGAGGTCCCCCCGCGGCGTTTGAGGGGACTGGGTGGGTACGGCCGCCAATCCACCTAGACTCCGCCCCCTCATTCCGTCCTAGCATGAAGCATTGACCACGGACATCTCGGGATTGGAGTCACCTTTCATTCTTGAGCGAAACCACACTCAAAAGGTACTCGCCATCATCCAGAACTGCTGCTTTGCGTCTATTGTCTTCGTCGGCATTTACATCTAAAACTATGTACAAGGGAGTGCGGAGGTTGTTACCAGTCAGCGTTCTCGCACGTCGCGCGAGCGACCAGGCGGGGCGGTCTTGCAGTCAAGCGTCTTTTTGTCGCGGCAGCTGACTAGCCCAGTGTCGTACACACGTAGTCACAAACGTCATAACTATGTCAGCGAACTAACCATGCGAGTCGCGTCAGCAGGGCGTACCGATGGCCTCCAGGGGGGACTTACGGCTCCGGCGTCGTAGCGTCAAACATGAGTATTGCACGTCGTTCGTCGGGCACGGTGTTGAACGTCGTGAAAAACCGAAATGGTGCCGTGCAGTGGTCGTCGTAGCAGTAGCATCATGTAGGGTTTACTGTCCACCGCCAGTGTGAGTCGCCTGAAGTGCGGGTGGCTGGTGTTTAAGTCCAGCGTTTTGCATCGGCCTACTCTACACGGCAGGGGTAGGTCAGGGGCAGCGCCGTCTGTTGGGTGCGGATGTCGGACAAGCGCAGGTCCGGCGTTTTGCATCGGTCTACTCCGCACGGCACGGGTAAGTCAGGACGGACAGCGACGTTTGATGAGTGGATGTTGGTCACGCGGCAACGTACGGCGCAGGGACCGTGTGTAACATATCGTCGGGAGATGGGAGAGGAAGGGATGGGGCAGGTAGCGTCAAGTAGGTTCTCTGACTACCGCCTGTGTGAGCCGCTTGGAGTGCGGGTGGCCGGTGTGCAACTCCAGCGCCTTGCATCGGTCTACTCTACACGGCAAGGGTAAGTCAGGACGGACAGCGACGTATGATGAGTGGATGTTGGATACGCGGCAACGTACGGCGCAGAAACCGCGTGTAACGTACCTTTGGGAGATGGGAGAGAGGAACGGATGGGGGAAGCTTCACGTGGGTTCTCTGACTATCGCCTGTGCGAGTCGCCTGGAATGCGGGTGGCCGGTGTGTAAGTCCGGCGTTTTGCATCGGCCTACTCTGCACGGCAAGGGTACGTCAGGACGGACCGCGACGTCTGATGAGTGGATGTTGGATACGCGGCAACGTACGGCGCAGAGATCATGTGTAACGTATTGTCGGGAGATGGGAGAGAGGGACGGATGGGGGTAGCGTCACGCGGGTTCTCTGACTACCGCCTGTACGAGTCGCCTGGAATGCGGGTGGCCGGTGTCTAAGTCCGGCGTTTTGCATCGGCCTACTCTGCACAGCAAGGGTAAGTCAGGACGGACAGCGGCATCTGCTGAGCGCGGATGTTGGACAAGCGGCAACGTACGTCGTCGGGAAGGCGTGTAACGGCTGGTGCGTGTGTGACACGTAGTCGTGATATGGAAACCGGAAAAGAGCCCCGTCGCGTCCAGATGCGGTTGTGGTCGTGGGGTGTGTGTACGTTCACGTCGTACAGCGGGTTGTGCGTCGTAAACATGGGAACGTCTTTGTGATAGGGACGAGCGTCCCCCAGATGTGCCACAACGTGCGCGTCTGCGAGTAGCACGACACTCCCATGTCGCCTTTGTCGGACAAGGTTCGATAATCCCGACTTGTAACAGGGCTAGGAAACCAGATCGGCGGCGTAGTAAAACTGAGAAAGCTAAGCAAACCGCTGCGGGATGAAGCCTGCTACCCGTCCCACGTCCTTGACAAGCCTACTTGCTTGCGTTCTGCAGGAGCCTCGGCAGGAGAGTTCGGTTGCGGTTGGTTGCTTGTGAGCCAGGTGATGGTGGAGGAGGGGCAAGAGTAAACGTCGTCTGGTGAACCGGTCCAGCCGGTAGGGGTAGGGAGGAAGGTTACGCTGATGGTAAGGTAGCAGTGAGGACCAAGACTTCAACGGCTACAAGGCTCGCCCTGAACAACACGCAGCAAGCAGAGGGCTCAGGTCCCAAGCATCGCGAATGTCCTCGCAGCGGCAGCTTTAGACGACTATTTATGGCATAGCCATCCAGGACCCCTCTCCAGGCGTCCTGTTGGACCACCGCCTGTCGTTCTCGTTGAAAGGCTAGGGGGAGAGAAGTTTTATGAAGGCGCACCTAATCCGGCTCCCGTGAAAGAGGCAGAAAAGGCCACAGAGGGGCTAAGTAAGGGCCCATGCGTGCTTCAATGGCTGTCGCCAGAGCTTGATGCGTAGCGGTATCGCTAGCGTGTCGAGGGCAGCAGATCGCTGACGCGAAGTACCCTTCTGGAATGGGGGGTCGTTGTTGTTGGTGATGGTTTTGTGGGATGAAGTAGGGGAAAGAAAATTTCTTTTTGCGGTGGTCTCCGCTGGCCTGGTAGTCCGTGCTACCTCCTTTCTTTTACACTCGTTCTCTTCTCTACTCACTTCTGTACGTACTCTTTCGCTCTTTTTCTCTCTTTGGCTAGCCAAAACAAAAGACTTCTGCGACCGACACCACGAACACATTCGCAATGAATGTGGCCCTGGGCCCCCCACGTGCATACATGTTGAGCAGGGGTTGCCATGTAGCCCGTATCGGTCTAAGTCAACACTGTTACTTTCATGGGATGTTCACCGGGGAAGGGGGGGGGGGGGGGGGGGGGGGCTCCGGGGGAGGGGGGGGGGGGGGGGGGGGGGGGGGGGGGATGTTTCTTGGGTTTGAATAGGGGGTGCTCGTAGCGTTGGTGGTGGGCTGGTCGTGGTTTCTGGCTCTTCGCGCTCCCCCTGTTGCGGTTTCAAAAACACGATCTTACACGACTGAAAACCAAGGGCCTGTGTCGGGTGAGGCGTCTATCATCGGGGGGCACCCACGAGAGTGAAAGAAGTGTATGGTTATGTTGTATTCGTGAAGAACTGATCATGGTCCGAGCTCCTCTAGCGATCCCATCCTGGTGGTTCTACTTCTGTGGCTGATAGACCTTGGTGGACCGGCCCGCCCGTGTGTTGGCTGTTACTTCTCAGACGAGGGGGAACATGAGGCAGCAGGATTGTCCAGGTGGGTAGCGTCACCTCCCCGATGCGAGCTGATTGCCGGTCTCCGGGTGACCGTTCATGAATGGAGCAAGAAAGGGCAGATATGGTTACAGGTTGTATATTTTGTGCACGCTTTCGTTATGGGTAGCCATGTCCGGGACTGTTTGTGACCGACACCAAGTACTTTCCTTCGTGGAGTGTAGTCTTTGGCCCCCCACGTTCTACAAGTTTTTGCATTTTTCAGAGTGCACGGTAGGTACCAGGGAAAGCCTGCTACACGGGGGCCAAGCTTGACGTGTTCGGCGGTACTGCAGAGCCACGGGCCTACGGGTCAAGTGGCTACCGATTTCCAAACTAAAACATCAAGGCTTGGCGCACCTTGGGGCTTGGCGCTCGCGCTGAACACAAGCTCGTCGAGACGGTCAGCCACAGGGCAAAGCGGACCTGTGCTGCCTCCGACTCAAGCTTTGCAAGCTGTGGTTGACCGTCACGTTCCTGGACCAGGAGCGGCCTTTTTCTTTTGTTTTTTGGACAAGCACGTGGTATGCCTTTCACCCATTCTACAATCGGCATCCCTCTTCTTGAATCGCGAACAATTCCGCGAGGACGGCACTCGCGTCCTTCAAGCGTAGAGCACACGCCTCTTGACAGCATGCATGGGTACGCTAACAATACGCAGGTAATGCAAAATGCGAACAGAAATTCCTTCCCAGCCCATGCGGGAGAAGGGGCGTGCGGAGTTGGCCGTTGATTAAAAGGTGGGGGCAGGTGTAAAAATGAGACGACCGTGGAAGTCAAGAATAGAAATACTCGACGTCGCTGCTTTGACTCCGAAAGGAGGGTAGGAAATATATGAGGTAGAGGGGCGCAACGCAATACAAACACATTCTGATTTTTTCTTCGTTTACACCACCGTGTGTTGGTTTCTCGCTCAGGACTTTGACCTGTTGTGTTTGTTGTGATTTGTCGTGTAGGGGTAGACCCGCATGATCGCGTCCGTTCAACACGTGGTTCAATATTTACGGCAGTTGGGATCCCTTCGGTTCTTTGTCTGGCAGCATTGTCGAGCGTTTCCTAGCTGGCGCTTGTGTAAAAGAAATGCGTAGTTTTGTTCTATTCTTTTACTTGAAAACGAGAATGCAGTGAGTGAGAGAGAGATTGGGTGTGTGAGAAAAGTGGAGGGAGAGGCTGGGGAAGGAAGCGTTAAGGTAAATGAGAGGTTACTTACGGAGGCTAGGCACTCGAACGGGATCCGAGCGGGGCTGACAGACATATCTTACAGACACGGCGCGTCGAGTTGGAATTCCAACGAACTACTCATGATCATTTTGCCGAGAGCCAAAACAGACAAGACGCAGGCTCCACCGGTATGTCCTTTTTTTTAGAGTGAAAGTTCGCTTGAAACTCGGGGTTTTAAAGTCTCCGGGTGACCTTCGTCGTTATGGGAAGATATCCTTCGTGCTCTGAGTGTCGTAAGAGTGTGGTTACAGGAGGTAAGAGGATCGGTGGGTACCTCAGTTGTTGGTCATTGGTGGTTTCGGCCATTGTACTTACGGTAGGCCCTCATCCTTTTTGTGCTCCCAGCAGTGTTCCGCTGAGGCCGATGACCCGGTCTTTTGGTCCTTTCAAAAATGGCTCCTGGGCATATTTTTATTGTTTTCGTGCCGCTGGGCCGTGTGAGTTTTTTCTCCAGTATATGTGGGGTTTCACGGGGGGAGCTGTACCGTTCGGATTGAACGCACCAAAGACTGGCACAAATGCTGACCATCGTGCCTGGTAATGAACGCCGGGGCAGGAGCAACTAGGCAATTGGTTCACGAGTGTCCCCCTCTTTCCTGTGTTTGAACTGTCTTTGCGAACTGGGCCCGCTGCAAACTGTGCACCAGCCGGTCTTTTTTTTGCCCAGACAAGGCCGGCGAAAAAAGGCCGGCCTTTTTTACCGGGTGGTTTTCGGAAGATAACTAATTTTTGGTGTC
>JAPJBO010001850.1:0-27628 GCA_030068145.1 Diplonema papillatum
CCTCCCTGACCCCCGAAGGCCGGTGCAGGAAGTCGCTCTGCCTAGCAAAAGGGTGGTAGAGCCGAACCCCTCCGCCCCCCTGGGTGTGTGTGTTGGTGGTGGTGGTGTGCATGCCGGGTGCCCTTGGTCCGGCATGCGTGTGGTCGGTCGTGACGGCTGGCCCGCTACAGCTCGCACGTGACCCGGGTGTGTGGCGCTGGGTGGTGAGGGGGGGGACTCGGGGGATCGGCTCTACCCCCCCAGTGATCGGCATCACTTCCCCTTGCACCTGCCCCCGAGGGGCAGCTTGGGCGCCGGGCGCTCGTCCCTCATCTCCCTGTTCTCCCTGCCCCCCCTCCTGTGGTTGTTCGTCATTCGGGGGGGGGAGGGGCGGTGGTCCCTGCGCTGCCGGGGCCTGCGGTCCGCCGGGGGCGCCTCCGCCTCCGCCTTCCGGGGCGCCGCCGCCGCCTCCGCCGCCGCTCGCGACGCTGCTGCTGCTGTTGCTCCTGCTGCTGCCGCCCCCGCCGCCGCTGCTGCTGCTGCTGCTACTGCTACTGCTGCTGCTGCTGGCCCCGTCGTCCGTGGAGATTTCGTCCAGCTCGAGTTCGCCTTCCTCCACCCTTCGCGCCCCGAGGTGCACGTCCGCGTTCACGAGGGCGATGCGGGCCACCGCCCTTGCCACCACGAAGCTGAGCCTGTGGAACGCTAGGTGGGAGACCGCCGCGTAGGTCTCCCAGTCGTGCCTCCTGTGCACTGCGTTCACTAGCGCCCGCAGCTCGGGCAGGGCCGACTCGCCCCAGGCGCCGAAGGTGTCCACCACCATCGGGACCAGCAGCAGGTCCTGTTGCTCAGGAGCCTCCGCCAGGATGGGGCCGTCGTACGTCCGCCGCTTGACGGCCTCGTACTTCGTGGCCGCCCCACCCTCGGTCTCCGCCGCCTTCTTCACCGCGTTCGCCTGCAGCGGGAAGGTGATCGCCACGTCGATCAGCCTCCTCTTCTCTCCGCGCGTGTACGCTACGTCGACGCGCTTGTTCCTGTGTGGGTGTTTTGTGAAGGGCCGGTCCTCTAGGACCGGGCAGAGAAGCGCCTCCCTCGCGAGGGCGCCCACCTCGTTGCGGAGCGCTGTGTGCGCCCGCGTGCGCAGCCCCGCGTTGAGGCACGTCAGGGAGTGGTCCCCGAAGCGGTCGGCCTCGGCCGCCCCGCAGAGCCGGCACTCGCGTGCCTGCGGCGCCAGCTGCATCCCCAGCCGCAAGCGCACTGCCACTGTGAGCTCGGCTGGGGACATCCAGAGGTCGTCCGGGGCGTTGTGCGCCCCGTAGAGCCACGTGGAGGCGTGCTTGGCGGCACAGCTGCGGATCCTCGCCTGGCCCCTGACCCCGACGAGCGGATCCCTCAGCAGGCCCGCCTGCCTGGCCCCGGAGATCTTCCCACTCCATTCCTTCTGCTTGCGTGGCGCGCCGGCTGCCCCTGCTTGCAGTGAGTCTCTGACCTCGGTCAGGACTTCCGGAAAGAGTGCAAGTCTGGGGCAGGCGAGCGACGCCGCGCATACGGAGTCCTGTGTGAGTGTGATTTGAAGTGGCCCCCCCCGGGCTCTCGTCAGCAGCGGCAGCCCCTTGATGCCCTCCAAGGTCGCCGCCACCCCTGCCACGGCCGCCGAGTCGGCGCACGAGTGCATCCCTAGGCCGCCCAGCCTCAGGGGCAGCGAGGCCTGCACCCACTCGGTGTCCCCCAGCTCGGCCCCGAGGGTCCTCGCCAGGGCTCGCCGCATGAAGGTATCCACCCTCCCGTAGTCCGCCACCGGGCCCGTGGCCCGCATGAGGGAGACCACGCAGACGAACCCCGCGCACGAGTTCAACAGGGCCAGGGCCGTGTGTGGGTCCGGGAGGCTGGCAATGGCCCTTGCCCGCTTCTCGGCCCTGTCCAGGACCTTCGCCACCGCCTCCCGCACCGCGGCCTCGGACCCACAGGGTGCTCCCAGAATCTCCCAGCTCTCCAGTGAACACCGGGTCATGGCCGCGAACTCGTCCGGCACCCGCTCGCCCGCGAGACAGACCACCTCGCTCTTCCCTCTGTTGAGGTGCATCCCCACCGCGCCCCCCTCCAGCTCGAATGCGGCGAGCCACACGATCAGGTGCTCCCATAGCCCCGCCGCGGCGCCATCATCCAGGTAGAACGCTCGCGCGTCCAGCTGGGACACCCGCAACGGGTCCGGTTGTGCTGGGGGGGCCGGCTCCTGTACCGGGGGGGCTGGTTCCTGTACCGGGGGGGCTGGTACCTGTACCGGGGGGGCTGGTACCTGTACCGGGGGGGCTGGCCCGCCCCTGCCCCGTCCACCTCCATGTCCTGTTCCTGTGTTGTTGTTGTTGTTGTTGTTGTTGTTGTTGGGGCTGGGCCGGGGCCAGGGCCCCCTGCGGAATATCATCGGCCCCCAAGGGTGGCAGCCGCTCGGCCAGGGACAAGTCCACTCTCCGCAGGACCTTCTCCAACACGAGACAGAAGAACAACGGCCCGAGTGGGTCCCCCTGTTGCACTCCGCACTCGGACCAGACCACTTCCTCCCCGAAGGAAAGCCGTGACCTGCGCCCGTACGCCGCTATCGCGTATGGCAGGAGGCCTGGGGCGCTCTCGGCCACTGCCTGCAAGATGGCCTCCCTGCTCACCTTGTTAAAGGCGTTCTGCAGGTCCACCTTCAGGATCCCCCGCCCTTGGCCGTCGCGCCGGTACGCCTCTCCCACGCACCGCATCGCGCAGACCATGGCGTCGGCGCCGGACTTCATCCCGACCCCGGTCTGGCCGCACCTCTCCAGGATGGGCTTGACCGCCTGCACCACGGACTTGTCCCTGGCCAAGATCTTGGCCGCCATCCTCCTCAGGACCTCTCCACAGGCGATGGGCCGGAGACCCCCGTCCTTCTTCTCGAGGGCCACTAGCCTGGCCCCAAACCCGTGCGGCCGGGCCTCGTCCGGGAGGCTCCCGGTGGCGATCCGCGCGATCACCGCCACCAGAGGGGCCCTTATCGGCGAGCCCGGGCTCACCAGGTCCAGCAGGTGCTGCGCCGACAGCCCTGACGGCCCTGGTGCCGTCCCTCGGGGGAGCGCCCTCAGCGTCTTAATGACGATCCCCCAAGAGACGTCGATCTCCGCGTTCGCCTGTGGTGGTATTGGGGGGAGGGGGGGTTCTGGCGCCTGTGGGTGTTTTTCTCGCATGACCCCCAGTGTCTCCTCGTTCACTGGGGCCACCTTCGCCGCCGAGAGCGCGGCCACCGCCTTCCCGAACCATCGGGCCTTCGTCCTGCGAATGACCTGCTGGACGGTCTTCGCATCCAGCTGGTCGGCGTCCTCCACGTCTGTCGCCAGACCGACGAACCGCCCGATCTGGTTGTCGTCCTCGTCCATCACGAGGAACCGGACCGGGGGCACGCCCGCCTGCCTCCTGCCTGCCGCCACTTCCTGCGCCTCCGTCCAGAGCTCGCCGAACCTGCCGTGCGCCCAAAGGTGGCAGCGACTCCTCAGGGCGGCCGCCACCTTCTTCCTCCCCCCTCTGCGCGGTTTGAAGAGGACGAGGGTGGCGAAGGAGTGTAACCGGAGCCACCCGGTTACGCTCCCCGTGGCCGCCAGCTGTAGCGCCTTCGCCAGCTGCGCGGCCACCACCAGCTGCGCATCCAGCGGGATCCGCTCCAGCTTGGGCACAGCCAGCGCGCTGATCTCCGCGAACGAGAACGGCATCTCCTCCTCGAACGCTGCGTGGGCCGGCCCCGCCGCTGGGTCGGCTGCCTGGCCTGCCGCCGGGGCCCGGCGTCGGTGGTTGTTGGCCGGTGGTGCCGCCGGGGCTGCGTCCGGGCGGTACGCCCGCGACAGGGGGCACATGTTCCTGTGCCTGCCCTGGACTCCCGGCAGGCGCCCGCAGAGGCAGACCGGCGGCGGGGCGGCTGGGGCCGGTGGGGGGGGCGCGGCGGGCCCCGGGTGCGGTTCGACGCATCCATCCACGGTGAGGTCGTCCCCACCGCGCCCCAGCGATCTCGTTGCGGACCTGTGTGTGTGTCCCCCCTTCCCCTTCCTGTTGGGTGTCCTTTCTGGGGGTGCCGCGCTCGCCGACGAGCGGCCGAGCGCGCTCAGCCGCCTGAGGTCTTCGGCCGCTTGGCGGGGTTCTCGGCACCAGGGCCCGGCCCCTGGGCCTCCCCCATTGGCGCGTCGCTCCCCGGGTCCTTGTGCTCGCCGGGTTGGGGGGGGTCGGCCTCTGGCCGCTGCGACCCCATGAGGACGTCGCAGCCCGGGGGTCCGGGGGGATCTTTTTTGATGGCAAGGGCGGCGAGGGCGAGGGCGAGGCGGCGCTCCTTGTCCTCTTTCATTTGGGCGAGGGCCTCTGTGGCCTCCGCCGCCTCCAAGAAGGCGACGTCCCTCCTCCCTTCCCTCTCCCCGACCTGCAGTTGCAGGGATCTGCGAGGCCACTGCCTCGCCTCTTCGAGGGTGATTCCCTCTCGCTCCCTCCCCTCGCGCGTCATCTGCGCCTTCTGGGCCTCGTACTCCTGGGAGAGTACGAGAGCCCCTGCCGCGTGCGCCCTCAGCCCAGCCTCCATGTTCCGGACGCACGTCCCGTACATGTTCCCCCAGGCCCGGGCCGCCACCTCTGCCCTGTGCATGGCGGAGTGGTGCTCCACCTCTCCCCGGGTGGCGACCACCGCCCCGCAGCCCGGGCAGACCTCGCCCGCGAAGCCCAGCTCCGTAAGCGCGAGCGGCTCGGACTCGCGCATGGCTGCCCACAGGGCGGCGGCTTCCGTGAGGGCTGCTTTCTTCGTGTAGTAGGGTGTCTTGTGGATGTGCATGGAAAAAACAGGGGAGATCTCATTCTCTTGCATCGGGCCGTACCGTTAACCGCAATAGGTCTCCTAGGCTAAAAGCCTCTGGCCGACAGAACAATGTAGGTAAGGGAAGTCGGCAAACTGGATCCGTAACTTCGGGAAAAGGATTGGCTCTGAGGACACATGCGGGATTGTCAGTGCGGGTCAGGTCTGGGCTCAGATTGAAGGTGCTGTGAGTGGCGCTCTCGGGTGCTACCCGCGGCTCCTGATTTCTTCCAGGCCTTCTTGCATGTTGTGCCCGCAATGAAGTGTCAGCTTGGAACTGTTACGAACAAGAGGAATCCAACTGGTTAATTAAACCACAGCATTTCGCTTCATCACAGCGGTGGCGAGTGGAATGTGACTTCTGCCCAGTGCCCTGAATGTCAACGCTGAGAGATCAGGTCAAGCGCGGGTAAACGGCGGGAGTAACTATGACTCTCTTAAGGTAGCCAAATGCCTCGTCTTCTAATTAAAGACGCGCATGAATGGACCAATGAGATTCCTTCTGTCCCTACCTACTATCTGGCGAAACAGCAGTCAAGGGAACGGACTTGAAACTGTCAGCGGGGAAAGAAGACCCTGTTGAGTTTGACTCTAGTCTGACTTTGTGCAGTGACACGAGAGGTGTAGAATAGGTGGGAGGCCGCAACAATGAAATACCACTACTCTTGTTGTCGCTTTACTTATCCAATGATGGGAAGACGGCAGCTGCTCCCTTGTGGGGTTAGGGTCTTCGGATCCGTAGCTTATCCGTTTCCAGCGACAAACGGGCTTCGGCTCGCGAATCCTCGTTTGGAGACACCAGTCAGGTGGGGAGTTTGGCTGGGGCGGCACATCTGTTACACATTAACGCAGGTGTCCTAAGGCAAGCTCAGCGGGAACAGAAATCTCGCGTAGAGCATAAGGGTAAAAGCTTGCTCGATACACGATCTTCAGTACCGATCCTCGGTGTGAAAGCATGGCCTAACGATCCTTTGGTCTCGCTTCATGTTCAAGGGATGAAGCCGGAGGTGACAGAAAAATTACCACAGGGATAACTGGCTTGTGGCAGCCAAGCGTTCATAGCGACGTTGCTTTTTGATCCTTCGATGTCGGCTCTTCCTAACCTAGACAAGCAGAATTGTCTAAGGGTTGGATTGTTCACCCACTAACAGGGAACGTGAGCTGGGTTTAGACCGTCGTGAGACAGGTTGGTTTTACCCTACTGATGGAGAGAGAGCCCATCGGGCCAGCGCATTCCGACAGCAATACGGGGTAGTACGAGAGGAACTCCCGTTTCTAGTCCCTGGTATCTACGGTTGTTCGATCGGACAGTGCCGTGATGCTACCACTGGATGGATTATGGCTGAACGCCTCTAAGCCAGAACCCAGTCTAGAGGAATGCGTGAGTTACTCAGGGCACATCGGATTTATCGGGCCACGAATAGCTTCGGCGAACGGCAACTTCCAAATTCACATCCAGATCCCGTGTCTCCAACCGGGTCTATACGAGTCCGAATGGACCGGCGGGCGTAACGCACTGAGGAGCCTTGTTGTTCCGAGGGTTTGAGCCTTATGGCCGGTTCCTACGGTTATCTCCTGGTTCGGCTCCACTCGAAAGAGTGGGGTTGAATCAGGAGAAACCCGGATGTGAATTTGGAAAAAAGTGATGAATCCACCCAGAGTCTCTCGATGTTGGTCAATTTGAATGGAATGGAATGAATGGTCGAATCATCATATTTAAGGCAAATCGAAAGGTCGCGGGTTGTCGCTCACTCGCCGAGCACCGCGTCGAGGTATTCTGACACGTGCCCCAGTGGGACATAGGCTTCATAGCCCTCGCTCTTTAGAGCGGAATTAGCTTCCTGGGTCCACAAAATAAAACGCTGTCGCATTCCTGTCGGCTTTTCTTCAACGACAGCGAACGGGACAGTTTCCAAGGTTCCTGGGGCTTGCGCTACTGAAGCAATACCGTTCTCGACGAGGGTTCGCGCGTGCGACCCTTGGAACATAGAGCATCGGGGTGTCTCTTTTTGACGCACGTTTTCTTCTTTTTTCAAGCAGGTTTTTGGTTGGAAGGTGGTGTTCCACACGGACTCAAAACGATCGCGGACGCTTTTCCGCATCCGGTTCTTCAAGAAATCAACACGCATGGGTGTAATGCTAGCAACGTGTAGCGGTGATTCCCGTTCCTCTGCCGTTCGAGGCAGGCGGGTCGCATGAGAGCGCCGTGTGATTGTATGGCGAGTTTTGAGAGGAGAGGGAGAGGCAGGAGGAGGAATCACAAGAGGGCCGTCGCGTGGGCTGTTCCCAACGCTTCGGCCATTGCTACCGAATCGCTTCCGTAACGGAGCGTCATGTCGGGAATCCCACTCCCTTGGCCTTCTTTGTGTTTCGCGAGCCGTCCAATCAACTCTAGAGGCAACCTGGCCCCTTGCTCTACCGCCTTGAAAAGGTGTGTTGTGGCTCCCCGCTTGATGCTGTGACCTGTAAAGCCGCGCATCTGGGGGTCTTTCTGCCACAAAAGTGCTAATTCTGCGGTTGTTACGGGACAGAGTTGATGGAACGGCTGCAGTGTTTGGAATAGGGAGGCGATCTCGGAGGTCAAATCCCCAACCACCACAGCCCACCTTGAACGAGTGAACGGGTTGGATCTTCGCGACTTCGGAACTGAGGCCCAGTCTAAGACCACTTTTGAGTTTGTCACTTTCAAGAACTGGTGTGATCCTAACTGGGTCACTTCCCCCCAACGACTTGCGGTTTTCCACGCAAGAAGGGCCGCCAGCTGCAGCTCGGGTACTTGACGGCGTGCCCAAGCCACCAACTTTAATTTGGTTACCGGCCGGGCCTGGTGCACAGGAATGGCTCCCCCGACCGCTCTTAGTGCCCCCGCAAGACTGTGCAGGGACTGGGCAGGCATGCCGATATGCCGGAATGTCCCCGCTAATGCTTTTGCATAGGCGAGCTGTCCTTGCCGGCTGACCTTTGTAGCCAATACAAACAGAGCCGCCGAATCCGCGGTCAACTGCAATTTGTTTGCGGCTGTCCATCGGACTAACCGGGCCCACAAATACTGGCGCTGGGTCGAAGTGGACCTGGCCCACATTCGACTCACCAGCGATTCCAACTCTCCCCAGGCTTCCTTTGCTGGAACCACTGCTTCGTTGTTCACTCTGGAGGCACGAGTAGGGGTGATTCTGTTTTCTTTTCCTTTTTCTTCTTTTCCTATTCGACTTTGAACAAGACGAAGGACTGCTCGTCCGAAGAGAGAAACGTTTGGCGGTGAGCCTTCGTCGAATGCGCCGAAGGGCGGGGTGCTCCTTCTTCTGCGGGACGTCGAGCGTAGCCGAGGAAACGCCCTTGCGCGTGCCGGGTGAAGCGGGGAAGAAGCTAGTCAATGCCTCCCCCCCGCCTCTGCGTTTCCCGTCCGTGTTCGCGGTTTGGCCGTCTTCTGACGAGAAGGGAAAGCTGGCACGTTCTTGGCGGGGGAACACGACGCAGCTGCACGCAGCACCTCGTGAATCGAGGTGTCCTCCTTCTCCAAGCGCTGTTGCAGCACTGCCCGTGGAACCCTGTCCCGCACGAAACAGAACTGCAGCAACACTTGCCGCAAAAGGAAGTTGCCCAGAGTCAAATGGTGGGTTTTCCACCAATCCTCCATCTCCGAGGCGGCGAAGATCCAATGGCGAAGACCAGTGAACGTGTCTTGGAGGATTTTACCCCCCGTCGAGCTGAGATACGGCACGACCCATCGGCCCTCTAGCTGCAAGACCAGACGGTGGGGATCATCTTCAACTTCGTTCACCCACTCCTTCACACCTGCAACGTCTGCAGGGTGTCTCCGAGGAACCTCTCCCATCATCGCATCGCGGGGCCGGTCTACAATATCAGCAATGTTGGCGGGAGTCTAAAGTCCCCAAAGTCTAAAGTAGGACTTTAGACTTTGGCCCAAGCAATCTTGGGTTCAAAATCTCAAAGTCTAACGTCCCAAAGTCTAAAGTCCTACTTTAGACTTTGGGGACTTTGGACCCTGGCTACTTTGAACCTTGGGTGCTTGGTCAAAATTTTGGGTCAATTTTTTGGGTCAAATTTTTGGGTCAAAATTTTTGGGTAGAAAATTTTGGGTCAAAATTTTTGGGTCAAAATTTTTGGGTCAAATTTTGGGTCAAAATTTTTGGGTCGAAAATTTTGGGTCAAATTTTCGGGAGAGAGAGAGAGAGAGAGATTTTGAAACTTGGTGTTCAGCAACACCTCCCATTCTGGACTTCAGAATGACACCTAACAGGGGGGAAGGAAATAATGGAAGAGGAGTTTTAGTTTCGTAGTCTGAGCCTGCGTCTTTTGGATGGTGTATCATGCAGGGTCAAAACCTTGTGTCTTTTTAAAACGCTCCCGCGGGGCCGATGGAGCCCTAATTTTTTTTTTGGAACAAAAAAAATTTGCTCAACTTCCTCAAAAATTGCTGCAGAGTTTGTTCCAAACTTTTAAAATTCAAAAAACCCATTTTTTTTCTGGAATTTTTTTTTTGGCCATTTCCAAAAAGACGCAAGGTTTTGTACATCCTGCTCTTCTAGGTCAAACACAGGGGGGGTTAGTTCTGGGGTCTCTTCTCGAGCTCTCTTCCCAAAAGTCAGGGTGAGTGGAGACTTTGGTGAGTCAGGGGCAACAACTTTGGTGTCCACTTTGGCATTTGCCTTGAGTTTCCGGTCTAGCTCTGGCTTCTTTGCATCAAAGGTGTGGCAAGCCACCTTTTCAGCAGCCTGAGATGCTGAGGCTGGTGCTGGAAGCCTTGAGAGGATCAAGCTCTCCAACAATTTCATGTGGTCAGAAAGCTCTGTCACAGCTGACTTCCAGGGTTCTACAGGTGGGGCTTCCTTTTCTTTGGCAGCAGCAACTTCTTCCTTCTCTTCAACTTCCTCAAAAGCTTCTTCCTCAACCTCAGGAACCTCAGGAAGAGGCTGGTATTCCCACAGGGGCTCAATTTCAACTTCTTCTTGTTTCACAACTGCCTCAGCTTCAACAAGGGTGTCACCAGCAGCATCTGCAGCTTCCTGTGCTTCAGCAACAGCCTTGATGCAGGCAGCTGCAGCCCTTGCACTCCTTTTTTTAGATGGTTGGGCAAGAGGGATTTCTTCTTCTTCATCTTCTTCTTGCTTAATATCAAACTCTAGAACCTGCAGTGGTGATGGCATGAAACGGTAGAAGGGACGCAGCCCATCTCCAACAGCCATCATGGCGCAATGAAAAAGGTCACCATCTCCTCCTGTTATGGAAAGCCTCCATGCCTGGACCAACACACCACCAACCTTGTCTCTGGTGTTGAAGCCTCCAGTCTTGATGGAAGCTTTGAGGTGTGCCCATGTTCCATCTGCAAGCTGTGTTCCTGCAAACCAGTTAACCAGATTGTACTTGTGGTGCAGCTCCAAGCCTACTTTAGACTTTGGGGACTTTAGACTCCCGCCAACATTCCCATTCGACAGGCATTGCCGATGGACAAGAAGGTTCTCTTGAAGTGGGCACAAGAGCAGGACCCAGCCCTCTGTTTGGCGGCTCTATTAGCATGGAAGTCGGCGAGCAGGTGGGGAGAAGTCGCCGCTCTGGGATCGTCCCAGTTTCTACTGGTCCAGGAAGAAGAGGTGATCGTGGACTGGGGCACAACCCCGAAAGGAAAACGGGCCAACCCTTTTTCTCCGTCACGCTGGACGGTGATAAAAGGCGACCTGACCAGAGTAATTGCGACACTTGTCCGAAGCTTAGGCAGTTTTCAAAGTCTGACCCAAGTAAGCACGGCCGAGCTAAACGCGCTTTGGAACAAGGATCCTCGAATGCGGCCGTTCTCCGGTCACAGTATCAAGCGAGGAGCTCTTTCACATCTTTTCCAACTGTTGTCTCAAGGTGTCCCTCTACAAGATTGGCTTATAGCGCGTTTAGCGAAACATCAAGGGGCATTGGGTCTTCCCGAAATGACCATAAGATATGGAGGCGATCCAATTGCGTTAGCGCATGCCCTGAAGACTGGGGGAATTCTTCTTCGCGCGGCTGGTGTAAGGTAAACGGGGAAAACGGGAGACCAGAAAGGTTATTAGGTTCATCCTGCCCGGCCGAGACGATTTCCCCTTCGCTTCTTTACTGCGCGTCCCCTTTCCGTTCACATGCATGCAAGATGGAATTCTCGTAGTTTAACTGAGGGAATTCCGATATTGCAAGCATACCTTCACAGGTTCCCCCTCCCCGTTTACACACAACACGTCTCGTTCTTCTTTTTCCCTCCCTCCCCACCCTGGTTCGTTCTCGTTCGGAAGGTTAGGTTCATCCTGCCCGGCCGAGACGATTTCCCCTTCGCTTCTTTACTGCGCGTCCCCTTTCCGTTCACATGCATGCAAGATGGAATTCACTGAGGGAATTCCGATATTGCAAGCATACCTTCACAGGTTCCCCCTCCCCGTTTACCATGCAGGGTCAGAACCTTGTGTCTTTTTAAAACGCTCCCGCGGGGCCGATGGACCCCAAAAAAAAAAATTGGCAAAAAAAGATTTTGCTCAACTTCCGCAAAAATTACCGCAGAGTTTGTTCCAAAATTTTAAAATTCAAAAAGCCTATTTTTTTTCTGGAAATAAAATTTTGGCCATTTCCAAAAAGACACAAGGTTCTGACCCTGCATGTTACACACAACACGTCCCGTTCTTCTTTTTCCCTCCCTCCCCACCCTGGTTCGTTCTCGTTCGGAAGGTTAGGTTCATCCTGCCCGGCCGAGACGATTTCCCCTTCGCTTCTTTACTGCGCGTCCCCTTTCCGTTCACATGCATGCAAGATGGAATTCACTGAGGGAATTCCGATATTGCAAGCATACCTTCACAGGTTCCCCCTCCCCGTTTACACACAACATGTCCCGTTCTTCTTTTTCCCTCCCTCCCCACCCTGGTTCGTTCTCGTTCGGAAGGTTAGGTTCATCCTGCCCGGCCGAGACGATTTCCCCTTCGCTTCTTTACTGCGCGTCCCCTTTCCGTTCACATGCATGCAAGATGGAATTCACTGAGGGAATTCCGATATTGCAAGCATACCTTCACAGGTTCCGTCGGACAACTGTCGTGGTTGTTGCCGCTGCGCAAACCACCGTTGACCATGGCTCGCACGCGCAGCCTCGCAGGGAGACTTCGCCGGTCGGCTCTGTCCCATAGCTTGGTGGGCCAGTTAAGGGCCGAGAACTGTTAGTCGGAAGAGCGCATTGCACATACGATAAATTAGCGGAATGAGAAGGGAACCACGGTTCCGAGTGACACATCTCGAAAGGATACCAGAATAGCGATTCGTGGATTCTTTTGAAATTAACGTGCACCCCTAAGACCGGCACCCAGCGGGACTAGCGGTAACGGTAAAGTTCGGCCACACCCCGATTGGCTGCTAGGTTCGGGCGCTGCTAAGTCCTGGACGTTGCTAACTTCGGGCGATGGTTGTGTTGCCAAGTTCTGGTGAAGCTCAGTTCTGTCGGGCAGTTCTACCAACAAGAAGGGAAACCCACACTTTTGAACCAAAAAAAGGTCGGGACCTCCAGCCCTGAAGACTTGCGCCGTTCACTCTGCCATCACGGTGTCAACTTCCAGGGGCCAAAAAAAGCTGTGGCCGCTGTTTAAATATTTCATACGTTTGCCTGACTAAGCTGTCCAGCCTTGTAAGCTACCAGTGTTTTCCGCAGACAACGAAGTTTTACAGGCATTACCATCAATCAACATGTCGTCAGCACCTTCTGAACGGAGCCTGAACGAGGATCCTGAAGATGAACGGGAAGTCCGCGCAGAGACGGCCCCCTTGACGCTCCTCGATGTGATGTCCCGTGAATACGTAAGTGCAAGCGATGTTCAACAGTTGATGCTAGGTGCCTGCCGAACAGCCGAGCCGGAACCGGTGGACTCTCTTCTGCATAGTGTGGCTTCTTTGAGCGATCCAGAGGCCCTGGCCGCAGCCAAGTCCGCAAGCGAGCGCCCAGCACTGCGCTTGCTAGGGAAGGTCGAGCGCATGGCAGCGCTGCACTCCGCCGACATTTTTGAAGACTCGCTGTCCCAGGCCGCCAGGGGCATAGAGGCTGTCGTTGGTGTCGCAGGGATTGAGGCAGTCGATTTTCTCTGGATTGGAGATGAGGCCGTGCATTCGATGCTGGACGTGGCGATTGAGCACTGGCAGGCTGCGGGTGTGAAGTACCAGGCGATGGAACGCTTGGACGAGAAGCGTCAAGAAGATTGGAACCGCGTGCTGGAAGCGTTAGAGCAACCGATAGGCACGAACGGCATGTCCCAGCCGCTCATTGAAGTTGATTCATTTGTTGACCGACAACGAGGGTGGAACAAAGAGTGGACATTTAACTTACGGCAAGAGTTCAACTGGGGCGTTGCGACTCTCGCGACGACACTTGAACACGTGGGATCCGTTCGCGACCGAAGTAGACAAGCCATAGATCTCTTGGAGTCGCACCTCGACATCATCGCGCAATACAGGACTGGCATATCAGAAGCGACCGAAGAGTATTGGCTACTCGCAGGTGACGTTCGCCCGAGAGACTACGCAAAGCAAGCCAGCGCTTCAGTGGACGAAAAGCTTAGCCACATCCGACACCTCTCCGCCGACCTCACCTGCGTTGAGCACGAAATTGCTACAGTGCACGAAGCACACGCGCGCCACGGCGAGCACTTCAAGACGTACAATGACTCCGGCGGTTGCACAGTGCGCGACCTTGTTGAGGAACGGACCTCCCTCGAGGTAAACAACCTTTCAGTCTTCCTCAATTATTCAGAGATCCGGGATTTTAGAGTCTCCGGGTGATATCCGAGTATTCATCAGTCTTATTCGTCGCAACGTTCAAGCACTTGACAGACAGCATCAACAACCATTATACCCTCGACCAAATAAACACCCCTGCTGCATTCCACTCTTTCACTGCCCCTTCTTTTTTTCCGCTAGCAGTATACCTGTCAACCTGCAGGCGCAGCTTCAGCAGCTGGTGCGGCTCAAAAGAGAAGCGCTCGTGAGGCCGGAAAGCAGGCTGCGGGAGCTTGAAGAAGACCGCCAGGCCGAGATTGACCGCGCCCTCAAGCACTCGCAAGCGTTCCTGCACTCCAACACCGAGATGCAGCAGGAAGCAAAAGACGAACTCGAGGCTGTTCGCACAGAGTTCGAGCGTCAGAAGGAGCTTCTACAGCAGCTCATCGAGGAAAATCTGAAAAAGGAGCAGGAAGCAATACGGTATGCATCCGTTCCATAACAATTACAAGAGCTGATAGGGCGGTGAGCCTGGAACTGAGAGTGTGATTATCGCTCAGTCAAGGACACCACGCTGTAGATCGACAAATACTTTTAGTGTGTATCATCAAACATTTTGCGACCAACTGGACAGTCGGGATAGCCTGAGTACACAGAAAAAGGCAAAGCATGCTGTCTTCGGCTGCATCGGCAGCTCGACCATTGGTCATTTCAGGACGTCAATGCGGGCGGTAAATATGTCGTTTTTAATCACACGGATTTGGTCGTGCGACGAAAACTGAACTTACACTCTAAAAAGCGACAACAGATCGAAATTAAAAGTAAAGTGGATGGCCATTACTTGCTGACTATACCTCTCGGGGCTTCAAAAACATGGTCCTGGCACTAAACTATCTGCGTGGCATGTGGCTGTCTTCGTTTGCTTCGGTAGCTGGACTGCATTCGCTCCGACGAGGCAACGGACCAGTTCATATGGGACCGGGCTAAAACGTGCGTGTGGTCTTGCACCTCACTCCAGGGGAGGTTATCCACCGGGAAGGTGGCCCGAGCGGGCCTCCGGAGCTTCCCAACTGGATACGTCCGCTCAGAGCCTCTTCGGATACCCAGTCTTACAGCCTGGCACTCACCTGCGCACTGCATTATGTTCTTTCTGAAAGATCTTCCGACTTGCCCGCGTAATAGCACGGAAACCTCAACCCTCTCAACACCCCTCCGGACCAAAGGACCCAAGCCTCTGGTCAACCGGTGACTTTAAAATACCTTCTAATCCACAAATAATGCTGGCAAGAAAGTGAGGTGGCCGGAAAATGGCGCCAATAATCTCGTGAGCCGAAGTGAAAGAAATTATGGACGAACTATATGCCGAGCGGGGGGCCTGTTGGCCAAGTACAAAACACACAAAGACTGCAGGAGCAACCCTTGAGCTGGTCCTTGTACGCTACCTGGCGACGTCTGTACTTTTCTGCGAGAGCAAGTGCGTCCGTCGTTTTCACACGTCCCACCGCACTGTGCCAGCCTGGTAGGTTGTTCAGTGTGGACACCCGCGCTCCTCTGTCCAGCGCATCATCAGAGCATTTTGAAGCTCTTCCTCCGATTCAAATGCTTGTGGATCAGCTGGAACTTCCGAAGTAACTTCTTTAGCTTCGTTCTTGGAGATCGCCGCATACGATGTGTCCAAATACTGTCCCAGCGGGCCTTACTTTGTAAGAGAGCGTTCACTCCTATGAATACCGTCGCGTGTTCGATTGAGGCACTTGGCAATTCTTTGCAAAGCTCCACATGCAATCTTACGGTCCTTGTCTACATCGGACGGCCGGTGGGTACCCAAGACCTGCAGGCATCGCCATGACTCTTTCCATTCCAGGATTCAAGCCGACCGGCCCGCTGCGTACGAAGCGGGTGTGATCACGTCCAAGCGAAGCTCGCAAAGTGTTTCCTACTAGAGCGGCAGAAAAGGCCCTACCTGAACTGACAAAGCCCCCCGCGCCAGCGGTTTCGGCGCTGCAGCTCGCTCGCCTCGCTAGCGGGTGCAGCCCTGCCAGGATCTTATCCGCTGGGGCGGGCCCGTGTTGCCTGCTCAGTTCAGCAAGCGAGGGGAGCTGGCGGGGTTCGCTTCCCGCTGTACGAGGCAGGAAGGTGTCGGAAAGGGGATGGGGACCCGTTAGTCCGGACCGGCTCGAAGGGGGAAATGGGACTCGCTCGAAGTTCAGCGTAAAGCCCTGGGCGGTTCAGACGACACATAGTACGGTCCGCGTGTCGGCAGCACTTCGTGGATGTCGTTAGCAGGGCACGTGAGTTTGTTTCGATCTTGGGCTGCAGACTGCGTTGGAGAAGTACCGACCGTCACATCGACTGCGCCGCTGTGTACGGAAACGAGAAGGAGGTCGGCGGGGCCTGGCGGAAGCGTTCTCGAGGGAGTCTGCAAGAGAGAGGACGTGTTCGTATCTAAAACACCGAACGGATGCCGTGGCAATAGCGGACGCCACCGTGGACGAGCTGAAGGACCCGATCCGGAAGCACCAGACGGAGGTCCAGTACACCAGCGACGTGGTGGCACCTTTCTCCACGGCTTCGGGCGCAGCAGGACATCGCACTGCCTGGTGAAACTCCTCATCTCCCTCAGTGTCCTCTCTCCACAGAACACGACGAGTGTTCTGTAGGTCTGGATCTATATGGTCCTGCCGGGAAATTACACTTTAAGCCCACCATATCTTAAACTCTAATAAACGCCGAAACCCGCTGCAGGGAGCACGAGCAGCACGCGCAGGAACGCGCGGAGCGCGAGCGGCACCGAACGGATGCCGTGCGCAGGCTGCTGGCGACCGCAGACGCCACCCTGGACGAGCTGAAGGGCCGGATCCGGAAGCACCAGACGGAGGTCCACTACACCAGCGACGTGGTGGCGCCTTTCTACCACGGCTTCGGGCTCGCCCTGCTGAACGTGCAGCAGGACATCCTGCCGGAGCTTGAGGAGAAGAGGAGGCTGCCGGACGGCCACGCCCGCGAGTGCCTCGTACGGCTCTTCCAGTACCGCGGCGTGCTGGTCTCCGCCCTCATCACCGCCTGCAACGACATCGACAAGGTTCTCGAAGCCTGCTCCGTGACGCACGACTTCTGCAAAGGTGTGTCTCTCATTCGGTGTCGTCCAGCTTCACTGATCCAACCAGGGCTTACCCTCCGTTTCAGAGAAAATACGTGTGGGACCGAAAACGGAGCGTCAGTGGAAGCACACGTGGGGGAAAAACTGAATGAGCATTTCCGGAGTTGGGGCTTGCACTGATAAACGAAGCAACGGACGATCAGCATCAACTGGCCAAAGGTGATGGAAATGATAAGGCAAACGTTTCTTGTTCTTCGCGTGTACAGAGAGGTTTATACCCATGGGGGGGTTTCCTGTATAAGCACTTTTTTGTTGGCTTCGTTATCTTTTTCATGCACAACCGTTGTTCCGGAAATGTTCCTGTCAGTAGATGTACTATTAAAAAATGAACGTGTGGAAATCCACACGTTCCACAGGTGGTGCGCAAGCCCTGGATGTGTGTCAAAGACATACCCATGAGCCACCAGTGTTGTGCATGGTAAATTTCCCTTATATCCCACCCTAAACAAATTTGTGCCCTTATATCCCACTTCAAACAAATTTTGTGCCCTGCTTGGGATATAAGGGCACAAAATTTGTTTGAAGTGGGAACAAGGGCACAATTTTGTTTTGAGTGGGATATAAGGGCATTACACCTTATGCATGCTTTCCGCATCTTGCAGTTTCATCTTCCACCCTCTGGCATGCAACACGGCATCGTGTGCGGGTCGCACGACATTGGGAGGTTCAGCTCTTCGTATGGTCTGCCGAGAACTGCCGAGATGAAAGGAAGAAGTAAGAACACGTCGTTGTTACCTGTCCCCCTTACCTTTCCTTTTTAACCAACCACACTCCGAAGGCTGAGCGAAGTTCTCTTCGCGAAGAGATAGCTTACAAACTCGGCTAGCCGTAGTTAAATTCCGCCCGCCTCACAGCCTCAATGTGCAGATTATCGCCCTCATCATCGCCATCATCATCGCCCTCAGAATCTTTGCATTCTAACCCGAACACTTATCGACTTTCGTGGCGTATCAACTCCCTCAGTGAACCTGTGAACAGAGCACCGGGCGAACAGCCGGAGGAGCACGCAGCTGCGCGAGAGTCCGGAGGTGTACGACCAGCAAGGTGCACCATCAACACGACGAACTAATCAGAGACTTCCAGCATATGGACGCGGCGCAGCGACGCCACTCAGGTAAATGCGCTGAACGCCAACGCGAAACGCAGCTAAAGAGAAAACTGGGCGCGCTGCAGGGCTTACGCTCCGTTTTCGGCCTCAGAGGAAATACGTGTGGTCCACATGTGGGCGCTCGAGGTTCGAGGGGAGACAAAACCTTTCCCCCTATGTGCGGCCTGTGTTCGCGCTAAGGGAAAAAAAGCGGCTGATTTCGTCCGGAAGAAGTGTTCTTGAAAAGCTGTACCGGCTGATAATCAGCCGGCTGATTTTTGGAAGGTCTGCCGATCAGAAGGGTTTTACGACAACACCTTGGCGGTGCATCAAGCTGATTCCGCTCCATGGGCGGCATAGCCAAAGCTTACACCGTTGAAAATCGACTGATTTTGTGCGAGTCTGCCGGTAAAAAAAGGGCTCGAAATTTGATTAGCTGGCAAGCTGGCTGGTCGCACGCCGTGTGCGGCGGGCAAAAACAAAATAGGAGTGTTCCCTCCGGGCTTTTGGCATCCTACCACATTTTCTTAGTCGTCTAAGATCGAAGGATCTCAGAAGATCAATACTATTCCGATGCGAACTAACACTTTGTACAAAGGTTATTGCCCTGTCGCTCCCGAGAAAGACATCGTAATTTACCCCTTGCTTGCCCACCCACCCTTGCTCAAGTCCAGTGTCCTGAGGCTTCAAAAAGAAGTGTAGGACGTGGGGGGCCCAGGACCACTTGCACAATGCAGTGGACCTGGTGTCGGTCACATACGCTAAAAACGAAGTTACACGGATGCGCAACCACATGTGACAGTAAACCGTAAAATTAAAAGCGACACAAAGTACGAAAAGGAATGAAAACACACTGCCCAGACCCTGCTCTAACAGCACAAACGGAAAACCCCCCCTTTCCCCCCCCGGCTCACAAGTCAAACACAGACTTCAAAAAACCGACCGCTTACTACAAGAAACAGTCTAGAAGTTCGTGACATACACCCAAGGATCGCTGCGTGACCTTTCTACGTTTGTTACGCACCATCAATCTCCCGCGAAACAACGTGTCAACACACGCCTGCCAGGCGGTCTCGTCCGCCAGTCAGAACGCCCCCGGCTGCGCCACCATCGGTGCAACAATCATCTTTGACTGGGCCACGGCTCGCTCCGCGCCCACGGCGCAACGACTTGCGCCCGCCGTAGTAGTACGGGATAGTAGTGGGGCGACCGGATACTCCTCGGAGAGATGGTCCCTGCACTCTAACTCGTCTCTCTCTCAATCTTGCATCACGCAGCAGCAAGGACGAGAGCAGCGAGTACGGAGCAGCGTGAGGAGAGTATTATTTGCTTCAAAAGAAAGGTTCACCCGGAAACTTTGAGTTCCCGGAATTTCAAGCAATTCTTTAACATGGATTTACAAAGATCTTTGCATTTTTCCACATGTTTTTCAAAATCAACTACTTCTTTTTTACATCTTTGTGTAAAAAGGAAAAAGAAAGATCTTGAAATTTTGTAAAAAATAGTGACTGCGCGTTGTCCTTGTGAGTGGGGGTGTGTGGTCCTTTTTGAGGTGAATTGCGCCTGTCGTTGCCTCTCCCTGAGGTTGCAGCCTGAG
This sequence comes from Diplonema papillatum, assembly GCA_030068145.1. Lineage (NCBI taxonomy): Eukaryota > Euglenozoa > Diplonemea > Diplonemida > Diplonemidae > Diplonema > Diplonema papillatum. The sequence continues at coordinate 19,394 of JAPJBO010001850.1, forward strand.
GAAACCAGCTGTGAGACAAAACTCGGCGCCAGTCTCGTCGGATTGCACCAGAAAATAAGTTCACGGGTTACAAAACACCCGCCCAACGAGGCACGCGCCCAAGAACGTGCACGGCCACCGTAGCACCCGGAATCCTTTTTCGGTTCTGGTAGACTATAACCTAGTCCAGTTTCACATGTAGGTAAGGCAACAGACTGAACAAGCCGACAACGCTTCTCAGCTTGGGTTGATTCGACACACACGCTGCTCTCTCCACCCTGCTCGCGTTTCCGCGATTTCGAAACGGGCAAGTTTGTCTGCTACCTCCGATGCAGTGTCACTCCACTTCTTTGTGACTAAAGCACGTGTCAGAGCATCCTGCAGACACTGCTTCTTACCCCTTCGCATATACATGCGATGGGTTTTGCCATAAAAGAGCTTTGCGGCCTCCGGCATCTCATCGAGGTTACGGTCCTCAAGATTCATCGGGCCTGCACGAGCCTCAGGCTCGTGATCGGGCTCCGGGTCGCGACGAAATCTGTTGTTGCCACGGAGCCAGCGGATTTCGAATCAGTGCGTCGGAATCAGTGGAATCGGACATTCCGAGACGAGGATATGCTAATAGCTCTGTCGAGCCAACCCCACTTTTTAGGGGGTCGGGGGCGAAGCCCGGGGACACTTTTTTAGCCTACCGTCGTACGCGTTTTTCTAGTAGTCCATTTTCCCCGCTCCGGGTTTTTCTCGATCCGTGACTCGGCACCGGGTATTTGCCGCACAATTCAGGCCTGAAGGCCCGGGTTCGAACCCGGCCGAGGACACCCGGGCGAGGCACTTTTCCGGTCGAAAATGATTTTCGGGGGTTGTTGGTTTTCGGGGTCTATCATGCCCGAAATTTGCGTTTTTTGCAGAGTTTCTCAATAACTCGCGGTATTTGGGTCCCTTTGGGTAACGTGAGTCAGTCTACCAGAACTGAGCATCGCCCGAACTTTGCTTCACCAGAAGTTAGCTTTGCTTTTGCATCACCACAACTTAGCAACTTGGTTTCGCCCGAACTTTGCTGTTTCCGAACTTTACAAACCCCGTAAATCATTGTCGACCGGAAAAGTGCCTCGCCCGGGTTCCAGGGGGAAAACTTCCTGTTATGGAGACCGTTGAAATGGCGCTATAAAAAGTGCCCCGGAGTTTCAAGCGAACTTTCACTCTAAAAAGTGCTGCGCTTTGCGCGTAGAGGCAGCAGTTTGGGTTTCGGGGTCTAATGTGCCCGACATTTGCGTTATTTTGTCGAGTTTCTCAATATCTCGTGGCTTTTGGGTCCCCTTGGGTAATTTGAGTCAGTCTACCAGATTCTGGTCCAGAACTTAGCATCGCCCGAACTTTGCTTCGCCCGAACTTTACGGTTTCCTGAACTTTAACTGCTGCCTTTAGTCTCGCCTTACCGGCGCACATGTACTTTTTCTCCTGTGGTGTTTACGCACTTGCATCATTCCATCCGAGCGTTCCGTCTGTTCATTACTACCCTGAGCAACGCACTGTGCACATAGTCGGTGTCTACGTAACAGCAGATGGGTCGAGCTGCGGGGGCGGCTCACGGGTGAACGTCGTTGTCCGCAGAAGGGGGTCGTGCCATGTCGGCGGGTGTCCGCCGCTTCTTCTCACCGCGTTTGCGGAGCCCTCACCCAGCTTTGTTGGCCGTGCGAGCAACCGTTAAAGCACAGAAACTGCACTACTACCTTGACGTTTTTTCACAAAATTTCAAGATCTTTTTTTTTCTTCAAGATGTGAAAAAAAACATGGGCAAATCCAACAACTTCTGAAAAGGAGTTTGTCAATCCATGCTTTAACTCTGAAGAAAAAAAAGAACCCATTCGACGAAGGCCACCCGGTGACTCTAAAGTCCTGGATTCTCAAGCGAACTATAAAAACTCTAAAAATACTCGAGGGGCTGCCTTGTGCTTACTTCGAAGGAGGTTAGAAGGGGAGAAACAATACAACTACAAAGTGGGTCTTTTTTGTTGAACGCTTACGGCCGCCACTGAGCCCAGATTCACTTGTGTTTCGTGTGGGCACCTCCTTTGATCTTTTGCAGCGGGCAGCCTCCTCAAGTATTTCCAACAAAGCAGGTGCTTATACAAAATAAACGCACAGAGACGAGCGACCCGAAGCGTGGACTCGTGGAGAACATTGTTAAGGAGCTGCAGGACCAGCACGTGCAGCTGCTGGAAGAAGCCGCAGTAGCGCGCAGTTCGATGGAAAAGCACCTGGCGCAGTGGGTCGGGGGCCCACCCGACGAGCTGTGGTATGCGAGATATCCTGTCCTTTCTGTCACGCGGGCACACCCACGAACGCTGGGCTGGTTGAACAGAAAATCCATTCCAAACTAGTTCGGCCCCTATCAAGGTATCCCTACCTAACAACATGAACCTGTTCCTATGTATTCCTCTCAATGCATCCCTCTCAATGTATTCCTATCAAGGTATCCCTACCTAACAGCATGAACGTGTCCCTATCAACGTATTCTTCTCAATGCACCCCTCTCAATGTATCCCTATCAAGTATCCCCACCTAACAACATGAACGTGTCCCTATCAGTGCATTCTCTCAATGCGTCCCTCTGAATGTATCCCTATCAATGGATCCCTATCAAGGTATCCCTACCTAACAATGCATCCTGTCGATGCATCCCTATCAATGGATCCTTATCCATGGATCCCTCTCAATGTATCCTTATCTAACGATGTACACACTGCACACCGCACACTGCACACTGAGCACACCGCAGACGCTGCACACTGCACACCGCACACTGCACACTGCACCAACTTATACAAGCACACCGCAGACGCTGCACACTGCACACCGCACACTGCACACTGCACTAGACTTATACAAGCACACCGCAGACGCTGCACACTGCACACCGCACACTGCACACTGCATTAAACTTATACAAGCACACCGCAGACGCTGCACACTGCACACCGCACACTGCACACTGCACTAAACTTATACAAGCACACCTCAGACGCTGCACACTGCACACCGCACACTGCACACTGCACTAAGCTTATACAAGCACACCGCAGACGCTGCACACTGCACACCGCACACTGCGCACTGCACTAAGCTTATACAAGCACACCGCAGACGCTGCACACTGCATACTGCCTCACTTTTCAGCCACTGCATTTTAACACACGACAATCCCTGCGCATTGCACGCTGCCTCACTATACAGCCAATGCACTTTAAGTAGCACACAACGGACACTGCCACTGCACACTGCCTCACTTTTGTTTTTTGTATAAGCAACTGCTTTGTAGGAAATACTTGAGGAGGCCGCCAGTTGCAAAAGATCAAAGGAGGTAAATGTGCTGTAGCCCATACGAAACACAGGTAAATCTGGGTTTAGTGGCGGGCGTAAGCGTTCAACAAAAAAGACCCACTTTGTAGTTGTAGTGTTTTCGCCGCATGCCACCCACGTACCTAGCCCAGTCCTATCTGGAGCGCTGGCCCGGCGAACTACGAGGGCACAAAACCTTTTCCTTTCCCCCCCCCGTCTCTTTTCCGCATGCCCCATCAAAAGCAATCGAAAAGAAAACAAAAGAGCGTTTTACCACCTTGCACGGTGTCACGGGATGTTTGGCAGCCGCGTGCATGTACTTAAAAGAATGGGAAACTTGCAGATATATATGCGCAGAAAACTGCAACTTTTTGTGACATGCATACGCAAAATGCAGTTTTTTTTTGCAAATATATGCATGTTTGTACGAACATGCATATGAGTCGATGCCAAAAGGGGGGGGGGGGGGGGGGGGGGTTTGGGCGGAAAAATCCCCGCATAGTTCACCAGGGTCTGACGGGTACTGAGGCCCCACACCCTACCTAAAACATCATTCTGCGTTCAAATACGCCCTCAGAAGCCTCCGGAGAGCCTTCTATGATGTCCCAAATGCGATTTTGTGGGTTTTTAGGGGGTCCCCCCGTCTGCTGGCCGTAAACCGCCATAGAAGACACATATGCAACCTGATGCTGGGTCGCTCCTCGGTGCAAAATCTCGGCCTAAACACACGTTTTCGGCGTTCTCTATCATTCTCCAGGTGCATTCGACCCTCGGACTTCATAAATTATCTCGCTTACAGGTGTTCCGGGGTGTGCAAAAACAAGGCGAATGGACCCTACAGACCGTACCACGCCCTGCCTGTCTATACAGGCTTTGGGGTCGAATTGCGCCGCCTTGGCGCCATGTGCACCGTTTTGGTCTCGTTTGTGCTGCTTTGGGATCCACTAAGAACTCTGGTCTGATTTGCGGGACGCTTTGCTCGGTTTTGGTGCCCACTTTCACCGTTCAAAGTGCATCCAGTGGTGAAGACTTTGCGCCGAAGCTGGAGAGGAAGCGACCCAGTAGGCGCCACTTCACCGTGAGCGGGTCTCGGAACAGGACTCAAACTGTGGCCCAGGTGATACTGCCGACCATGGCGGGTGTGTGCGCCACACAGTTTGTCTGACCAAGCTCACTGCACAGGAGCTTGCCACACATCCCTCGGGTCATGTGCCGCCTGTGCAAAGACATCCAGCGAGAAGCACTTTGCAGCCATGGGTGAGAAAGATGCCAGAAGGGAAGACATTGCCAGGAAAGCTCTGAAAGCCTGCCCTGAAAGCGGTGAAGCCTGCTTCAAAATCATGAAGTGAACGCGTCGTAGTCAACCGCTTGAGAACGGCTGATGATCGCCTGTTACTTAACGCTTGTCCTACTTCGTTCACCAAGCCTTGCAGAATCACCAGAATAGCATAACATGATGCAGGTAGAAGCCTGAACAGGCCTTAGAACAGTGAAAGTGGGCGCCAAAACCGAGCAAAGCGTCCCGCAAATCAGACCAGAGTTCTTAATGGACCCCAAAGCAGCACAAACGAAGCCCGAAACGGTGGATGTGGCGCCAAAGCCGGTGCAGGTTGACCCCAAAGCCTGTATAGACAGGCAGGGCGTAGTTCGGTCTGTCCCCAATGCAGGGGGCCATTCTCCTTATCTTTGCACGTCCCGGAACACCTGTGAGTGAAAGAAACCACGAAGCCCGAGGGTCGAATGCACCTGGAGTGCTAGAGAACGCCGAAAACGTGTGTTTGGGCTGGGATCTTGCTCAGAGAAGCGACCCAGCATCAGGTTGCATATGTGTCTACTATGGTGGTTTACGGCCAGCAGGCGGGGGGACCCCCTAAAAACCCACAAAATCGCATTTAAGACATCATAGAAGGCTCTCCGGAGGCTTCTGAGGGCGTATTTGAACGCAGAATGATGTTTTAGGTAGGGTATGGGGCCTCAGTACCCGTCAGACCCTGGTGAACTATGCGGGGGTTTTTCCGCCCAACCCCCCCCAGGCATTTTGTTAAGAACCATCCATCCATCCATCAGCCGGCTGACCCCCCCCCCCCCCCCCCCCCCCCTCAGGCTATTTTCACTGTGGAGGGGGGAGACGCTACCTGTCACACTCTAAGGTGGTCACCACGGTGGGCGGTCAGAAAAAAAAAATTTTTTTTTTGCCCCAAATACCCCAAATACCACACTTTGGAAAATTTTTGTGGGCCCACTTTTGGCAGGGAATTTTGACCATTTCACCTTAGAGAATTTGACCACCCAGCCTCCAAGGCAACTGCACTGTAGAGGGGGGGGGGGGGGGGGGGGGTCAAAAGGTCTTTTTTTGCGTCAAAATGGTGACATTTTCAGCCTGTAGACTTAACGGCAGTTTAAGCCTAAAAAAACATGCAACCCGCCTCAGAAATGCCCGGAAGTGTTTTTGGGGGAAGTTTCATGGAAAATGGCCCAGGGGGGGGTGTATTAGTTGATGGTTTTAGGGTGGACACCGTTTGGTACCGGCTAGCAGCCTGTGGGTGTGCTTCACTGTTCATACCATGCAAAGATGAGACTACAATCACGTACAGGCAGCCACAAATGGAAGCAACAAAAGGGCGAACGACACCCAGGAGGAAGGCAGCTATGAACGTTGCTCGTCTGGATGGTTAACAACGTCCCAAAAGGTTCTCTGGGTCTTGCGCAAGCTGAGGTGTTGTTGACACCGCAGGCAGCAGCTCTTCCCCGAACTTCTGCTAGAGCGATATTCACAAAGTTCGATGTCTTTCCGAGAAAAACAATGAGATGCTCTCATCCGTAGTGGGATTTTCCAGATTCCAACGTTTTTGTTGAAGGGATGCACGCGACAGTGTCGTTTATTCAAGTTCGCCTTTCGTACACCACCCGAAAGGGTCGCATTGCACACGCACGGAAGACAATACTGGTCACCGGGGTGTATCTCTGGTACCTAACCCCAACGCACGTTGAGCTTGAACAAAAATAGAAAACTGGACTTGAACGAAAAGGTTCGGCGGTGGATTTATAGGACTGCCACGACATAGCAGCTCAGGGCAGGGTATCTGCAGCTTGCGGTAGCACGCTACACGACACAGGCCACTACGAAAGCTGGCGCTGACGTCAAGGACTCGAGGGGGCGGCACGTTACGAAGCCGTACCTCATTGAGTCGCTTGTCGATGCCTCCTACGAAGCCCCACCATCCCCAACTCTCAGGAAAGTCTTTTGAGTAAAAACACATAGGTTTGGGCAGTGTTGTTTTCCTTCTTCGGTTCATGCTGTCACTATTTTTGGGGTTGTCACCTAAAAAGAAGAACACCGGTACCAAACGGTGTCCACCCTGAGTCCAAAAATTGGGCACTCGTAAAAAGGCCTTTTCGGGGCACTTCAGCAGCCAAAAAGCATGTTTTAGGCATTTCTATACGGTTCTGGGGTGGTTTACCAAATTGTATTGGCCTCTTAGGTGCCCCTATGTGGTTCCCAAAAAAATGACCTATTTTGACAGCTTTTGACCCCCCCTAGGGCTATGTAGGATGGAAACGTTGGAAACGTTTCCGTTTCCGTTTCCGTTTCCGTTTCCTTCTTTTTGGCGGTGGATGGAAACGCCGTTTCTTTTCAAAAGAAACGGCTGGTATGCCACTAGTATACTGGCTGAAGGTCCGACCGGAAATGTGTTCCGAACGGCGGACCCCGCAATCCAGCGGGAAACCATGGACAAGGAGGCTCCGAAAAGAGGGAGGAAAGAAGCATAAGAGTTGCGACCGCGTGGAGCAGACGCAACCACACGCGTCCGGTTGTGCTGACTTTGAGGTCTGCAGCTCTTTACACCAATGGCTGTTGTGGCGACGATGCTCTGTTATGCGAGGCTGTTGGCCAACGCGCTGAAGACGATCGGGAAAGCACATCCGCTTCCAATAATAGACTCTACAGATACGATCGTTCAGCGCCACAGGCTACAAGACCGGGGTCTTTCGGCGGTGTAAGACAAAGAGGGAGTGCAATCAGCAAAATATAATCCAAGGAACGGTCTTTTCAAGCAGCGTCACGCAAAATGCGAAATGGTATATTGTGCCGCGCAAACAGTGCTTCACACGCCAGCCGCTCTGCTCGCGACGTGCATCTGCTTCACGGTACAGCAGGAAAGCTGAGAGCACACGTATGCCGGGGCAATGTTGAACCCGCCAGAAAAGCGATGGCCACGCAGTAACGTGTGCGTAACATCGCTTGCCACAGTGCACCTTGCATACGACGACGGGTGGCAACCGTCACCGGAAGGGGCGGTGTTGTCGGAGCATAGACAACGACGGCAGGAAGAAACCACCAACAATGCAGAAGAGGACGGCAGATACAACAAGCCCCACTCGTGGGTTGGAAGCAGCAGAAGACGAAGTGGTAGGCACACAGAAGGGTGGAATCTGGTGTCAGAAAACATCCACATGTGACGACATTCTGCATCAATAGCTTGTGGTTACCTATTTGCTCATGTCAGATCGCCGACGAAAGAAAGCGGTGAGCACCGGCGACTGCTCTGCACAAACGAGACCGCGACGACACACAAGAAGGGGCCGAGCCAAGTCGAAGAACAGCCCAGGAAGGGCCCTGAAGAGTCAGAGAGCCCGCCAGAAGACGGAGGAAGAGAAGTGCCCGCTGGTAGATCAAAAGAAGAAGGTGATCCCGCCCTCTGAAAGGAAAGCCAAAATTTGGCTGGAAACGGACACCCGACGGACACACAGAAGGACCCGCGAAGTGGTATCCTATAGGACCCCTCAGCATGAGGAGCCTTCCGGCGTTTCTTTTAAAAGAAACGGAAACGTTTCCGTTTCCGTTTCCGTTTCCTTATTTCGAAAAAACTAAAAGAAACGGCGTTTCCATCCAACTTAGCCCTAGGGGGGGGGGGG
>JAPJBO010001851.1:0-27548 GCA_030068145.1 Diplonema papillatum
TTTTTTTTTTTTTTTTTTTTTTTTTTTTTTTTTTTTGCAAGAGGCACCACATTCTTTTGGCGGCTCCGGAGAGCCGCGTTCCAGTTTTCGGGCAGGCTTTACGGGCCTCTTCGGGCCGGAAGGCATGCCAGAGAGACACAAGACACATGCAAGAGAGATGGGCTATGGAACAGGGGGGTTATCAGTGCGTGGGTGTCCAGTATCTGAGCCTTTCACACAAACCAGCCAGGTGGCGGTTGAGTGAGGCCAGGTGGAAGACCCGGGAGACCTCTGGCTTCTTTCTTTCTTTCTCTGCCACTGGAACTCGGAGGGGGGGAGAGTGTTGGAATGTGGGAAGCATGGTGGAATGAAAGGATGGTGTGGTGTGGCGGAGCACACGGTTGCTTGTTTGATTGCGGTGCCTCTCCCCGTAGGGCCTTGACGGCCGGGTATCGAGGCACCGGCGGGACGTTGGGGACTGACTATGGCTGTGTACTGGCCCGTAACTGGGCACGGTCCGTAGGCCGGCGCCCGCTGACTCTGCCCCGGCTATGCTTTTCGCCAGGGAAAAATAAAGCTTGCTCAGCGCCATTATCTAGTCCCAAATACAATACAGTTTCAGAATTGTTGCAGGAGAAGCCGGGTTGGCTCGAATAGAGGCTATTTACATTGCATGTTCAAATGGGCAACAGCCCCGAGCTCGCCGTTCAGCCAGCAGCGCGCAAGCAGGTGGCGAGCGCCCTCAGCGCGAGATCGCGTCTTCCGAGTCGGCGGAGCGCGAGGAGGCGGCGTCAGGCGTGATCGAGCGATTGGCGCCGCCACCCACGGGCTCGCCGGACGCCTGACCGGCGAGGATGGCGTAGCTCGGCAGAGTGCCGCACCTCTGCAGGTAGGCCAGGGCGAGTTCCGGGAAGACGAAGAGGATTGCCCAGAGGCGCTCCATGGCATCGGCGGGCGGAGGCTTCGAGCGGAGGCGGCTCTTCGCGTCGAGATCGGCGTCCATCGTCAGCCGGGATTGCACAGCTGCAGGGGCGTCACACCCGACGAAGAGGTGGAGCAGCGGGGCCAACGACCGGGTGCCGCAAATAGGGCACGGGAGAAACGCCTGTCTGCGATCCGCCCTCGAGAGGTCGCGCCATTCGGTGGCGTACATGGTCATCACCAGGTGGTGGTGGCCAGTGCGGAGCTGCCGCACCTCTCTTTCCGCCCGTGGTGCCAAGTGCTTGGGGCGGGGGATGCGGCGGCCAAAGACCAACCTGGCGAACGACGACGGGTTCCTGAGGAGGGTGGCCCTGTCCAAGGCGTCTCGTGCTCCAGCTTCACTGCTCTCCAGCCAGAGGACGGAACGATAGCGGCCGTTAGCGGCCGTGGCGCAGAGGCGTGCCGAGAGCGGAGGGGGTTGATTCTTGGCCGCGGCGTCGGTGGCCGCCCGCATGAACGCGAGTGCACCACGTTTTGCGGTCTTGTCCGCCCTCTCATTGCCTTCGAGGCCGCAGTGGCCGAAGACGAACTGCAGCGTCACGGTGTAACCCAGCGACTCCAACTCGGCCAGGTGCAGCCAGATCGCGATTGGGTACGGCTGCGTCTGGCAATGGGGGCCGTGGCTCAGCGTCATCAGGAGTGACTGAGAGTCACTGAGGACGAGGATGTTGAGCGGCGTCGGGGTTGGCGGGAGGAGGCGCAGGAGGAACTTCAGGCAGCTGTAGAGCGCGAACTCCTCGGCGCGGTAGCTGTGCGGGTGCTTGCCGGCGGGCAAAGAGGCATCGAACGTGCGTCGGTCGCCGGTGGGCTTGACGGGCAGGCCGTGGTCCGGCTTGATGGTGACCGACGGCCCAAGATCAATAAACACGCCGGCAGCCCCCCAGGTCGTACGGTCCGCCGTGCTCCTCAGCCACGGGCGTAGGGCAGCGCTGGCGTTGGCGTCGCAGATCGAGGGCAGAGGGGGGTCACCGTGTACAACGGAGCCGTCTGGCCAGGCGACGCAGTCCGGGTGGGGTAGTTCCGCCAGGCGTTTCAGCACCGCTTGTTTTTTCTCCGCATTGCTGGCGTGCTTGCGGACTTTCAGCGACGTGTAGATCTCGACGTCGGGCCTGGGAACCCAGGGGGCGAACAAATGGAAGTCGCGGAGCTCCCGACGGCAACCGTCCGTGCCCGCTTTCTTGCGGATGTTGTCGGACGTCGACTTCAGGAGCGTGTCCAGGGAAAGCTCGTGCGCCCACAGAACCTTGTTGAATTCAACCTTCTCCCGGAGGGCCGCGATCCTGCACTTTGCGAGCGCGCGGATCGGGAGGATACCAGTCTCCTGTTGCCCGGCGAATTCAGCGACGCCTTTGCGACAGCCCAGGATGAGGGTAAGGGCACGACGATGCATGCGTTCAAGTGTTGTGAGGGGCCCATTAGCGGGGAGGATGAATGGCCCGTAGATTCCGAGTGCGTACGTGTACGTGGGTAGCACATAGGAGAGATACAGGGTGCGGAGAACCGTGCCGTTGAAGCCGTAATCCTTGCCGGCCAGGTGTCGAAGGAGGTTCATCCTCAGCGAGAATCCATCGACAACCCGTTGGAGGTGAGGGAGGAAGGTGAATCCTTGGTCGATGGTTAACCCAAGAAGCTTCACTTTGTCAACCCACTGAAGGGTAACCACCGAGTGGAGCAGTGTGAGCCCGGCATTGGCCTCTGTTACGGGCCCGAACGCGATGCCAACGAATGTTTTGCCGTCATGTGGCGTGTTCGTCCCCACCAATCTACCCTCTGCCGACACTCGCCGTTCGGTGTCAGCAGGGGGAACAGGGACGTCAGCCCTCGTCGCCTTGAAGACTACGTTCGGTGGGGGGAAAGGGGCTGCGTTCTTTCCAACGAAGAAGACACCTCTGGTCTTCAGAACGGACAGGGACATCAGCGCCTGCGCCGTCCAGCGCTCCACCACGTCGACAACATCTTGCGCGTACTGCTCGAGGGCGGCAAACGTGCGGGCCTCCACTGCAACGCCGTCATCATCAGCATACAGGGAGAAGGTTATCGTCGCCCCGACGTTGTCCTGATGGATGCGGCGCTGCAGCCGATCGAGGTCCGAACCGAGGTCGTCGATGTAGTATAGGAACAGAAGGGGGCCGAGCACCGTCCCCTGGGGGACGCCGGTATTCAAGTCAAAGGAGCGGCCAGTCGCTCCGTCGATCTTGTAGGCCGCCCTCCTGTTCCGTAGGAAGGCCTCGATCCAGCGAAGGAACTTGGCGGGCACCCCTCTTCGCTGCAGGATGTCCATCAGCTTGCCGTGGTCGACGGTATCGAACGCGTTCGCCAGATCGAACGACAGCAAACACGTGAACAGCAGACGGTTCCTGGCAGAGTCGAGAGCCGAAACTATCGAGAACAGCTGCTCTTCGGGACCGCGACCCTTGCGGAAGCCGCCCTGCCGCGAGTTGAAACGCCGGACCTCAGGATGCTGCGGGCTTTCCGTGAGGTACTCGAGCCGATTCTTCACGATGACTTCCATTACCTTGGAGATCACACTCGTAAGAGATATCGGCCGGTAACCCTCCGGCAAGGAGTGGTCCCGTCCTGGTTTCGGGACGGGGACGACGTGGGCGTCTCGCCAGGATTCGGGAACGAAGCCTTCCTCCCACGAAATGTTGACCAACTCAAGGATGAGGGCCCTGGCACCGTCGGTGAGTCGGCGGAGGAACTCACTGCAAAGCCCGTCAGGGTCGAGCGAAGTCTTCGGGTCGAGGTTGTCGAGGGCCCGATCGAGCTCGTCGGCGGTGATGAGCCCGCAGCCAGCGTCGTCGTTGGATGGTTCTTTAGCGGGGAACCACGGCGGCGGTTTGGTAGCTGTCGAACCGCCGCACACCCGTTTGAGGTGATCCCCAAAAAGCTCCGTCTTCCCGTCTGCGGCCACATAATATGAGTGACCGAGCCGGATGGGGGGGATGTTGTTCTGCTGCGTTCGACCGTCGATCTTGCGGATCAGGCGGAAGAGCAGCCCAATGTCCGTGCAGCGGTTGATCCTCCCGGAGAAGGCATTCCAGTGAGCCGCCTTCGCCTGCGTGGCCGCCGACGCGAATCTGGCGACCGCGTCGGAGTAGGCGCGCTGTGCGTGTGGGGCGTCAGGGTCGGCGAGGAGGTCGGTGAAGGCCGCCCCCTTGACACGCTCTAGAGCAGAGAGCCCCGGGGTCCACCATTCCTTGTACGGACGTCCTTGTCGATACCGGGGGACAAACTGGTGTACAGCACGGCGGAACGTCGAAGCGACTCGCTTAGCGAATTGCACATTGGTTGCCGGCCGGTTTGCGAGTAGGGCAGAGCTCTCCTCGTCGAGATGCTCCATCATGCCATCCCAGTCAGCCCGAGCCCAAGAGAACCAAGTTTTGCGGAGGACGCGCGGCTGGGAGTACCCCCGGGGAACTTCGAACGCCATGGGGAGGTGGTCCCGGGTGGTACCCCAAGAATCCAGCACTCTCCAATTGCGGATGTTGGAGGTGGGGGTGGAGATTACCACATCCGGAGAGGAGTACCTGGCGTGGGGGCGGTAGGCCATCGTGGAGACCGACGGGTCGTTCAGGGTCATGGCAGACGCCTCGACGAGCCAGTCCCTGAGGATTTTTCCGCCTGTGTTCTCGGCTCCCCGAGACCAGTCCGGGTGGTGGACGTTGAGATCACCGGCGATGACCACGTGGTCGTCCATCGGGAACGGCTCCATGCACAGGTCTCTCCCTTCCTTGCGGGGCGGGCGGTACACATTGTACACCCTCAGGGGGGGAAGGCCGATGCGAGTGATCTCGACAGCAACGCAATCTAGAGAGGAGTCGGCGTCGATATCAGGGGGCGGGATTTCCGTCGCGAGCAGGCTTGTGCGAACGAAGATGAGAACACCTCCGCCGCGGGCGTCTCCGTCTCGGTCGCGTCTGAAGACTCGGTAGCCGTCGAGGCGAGGGGGAAGGGACTTGCTCGAGAGCCATGTCTCTTGAAGGAGCAGGATGTCCGGGATCCTCGGAGACATGTTGGCGACCCCTCGGCTGATACTATTGGTACCGCCAGGGATGGACTCCCTTGCCCAAAATGATCGGCAGTTGAACGACACGATCAAAAGGATGCTATCGGGGTCAAAGGGTGCAGCGGCAGCGGGGGTACTGGCGGTGCGCCTCCGCCGCCGGCCGCGACCCGGCGGAGGGGCCGGCTCCCGGCGCGAAGCAGTATTGGTGTTGGCTGCTCGCGGTGGTGCGCCAGGGGTGGGGGGTGGACCGGCCGGATGGGCGCGGTGGTGGGCATCGGGGGGGGTTACCCCTCGATGCGGGGGCGACTGCCCTCAGTGCTGTGATAGGAGCGGGGGGCTGTAATCAGGCAACGACCCGTCGAAGCTCGGCCCGTCGCCCGGGAGAGCCAACGACCCCCCTTCAGTCGAACGTGCTCCGGCGGGGGGCGAGGGTTGCTGTTGGGGCAGAAGCCCAGTTGGCGGCGTTGCGTTACTGGCCGGGGACCGCCCGGCTCCCCTCGGACCCTGCGGGGTGAGGCTCTCGGGAGCGCTGCGGGATCGCGGGGGGGGATACTCCGCAAACGGACTTCTGCCCCGGCCCGCGACGGTGGCTCTGGTGGCGAGGGCGGGGTCAGGAGTTTGCGGTTGATCCGCCCGAAGCTCGGGGGTGCATTGGGGTCGGGGCGGCTCGGCTGTGGGCGGCAGGGGCGCTGGTTCCACAGCGGGACGTGCCGATCGTTTCCGCAGCAGAGACCTCTCCCGTGCAGCACGCTCGGCCGTGTCCTTGGTGTTGGGTCCCTTCCCAGTCTTCAGGGCCGACCGGGGCTTAGCGGGGGAAGGGGAACGGGTAGCGGGGGGTGGTACTAGGGGCAGCGGAGTGTCGTGCGGCTGCGGCGCCTGCAGCAAAGGTTCGGCACTGTCAACTGGTAGATCCACCTGCGTCCGGGACACCTGCTCGGAACTGGTTTCGGGCTGGGGGGGGAGGGTAGCCTCTCCCTTACAGAGCTCAGCTTCGTGGTCTGCTGACCTGTCCCGCGCTTTCTTCCGCAGCACAACCTTCGGGCGGCGGTCCAGGTCATGCCCGCGAGCGGGCAGTTCGCCCCGCAGTGTGTCGAGGGCAGCGCTTTGAAGCCTGACCGCCGCGGCCAAATCGCGGAAGGGGCCCTCCATCTCCGCGCCGCGCTTTTGGATGTCGGCGGCAAGCTCCGAGCGGGTGCTCGAGAGTGCCGCGCCCTGCGCTCGGATCTCCTCGGAGAGGCCGGCAACCTTGCTGTAGACCTCATCCGTGATCATGCGGAAGCCGGAGAGCAAGTCGACCTCGGTCTTGGCCACCGCGTCTCGGTATCCAGCCTGCATTTGCGCAGACAAGGCCTGGAATTGGCCCAAGGCTGCAGCAAGAGCGTCCGTCTGCGAGACGTCAGTTGTGCCGGGAGGGGGAATAGGCTGGGGGGCCGCTGGGGGGGGCGAGCAAGGCCTAACCTCCTCGCTACTCGAGCTCACAGCGTCGACATCCATAGCCGGCTCGTCGTCAGGGAAGTCGGCTGCCGCGATGGTGAGGCCGCCAGCCAGGGGTTTGCCTCTCGGGGGTTCTGTTTGTTCGCCGAGGAGGCGAAGGCCGTCGACGATGCGTTGTGCAACGGCCGCACCGTGTAGCCTGGTGAGGTCGGCGAGCGACAGGGGCGGTGGGGAACAGCTGTTCGGTTGGCTGGCCGAGGTGGCAGACGGGGCGCGGAAGCTGTCGGAAAGGCGTGGGGAGTTGTCGGTTTGGGCCGGCTCGAGCGGGCAGCGGGGGATGCGCTTGAACCTGAGTGTGGGGCCCTGAGCGGTCCGTAGGGTATCCGTCCCGGGGAGCGTCTCCGACTTCACCACCCAGGTGAGAAAACGTCCGCCCTTTCGCGTGCGGAAGAGCGGCGTGACGCCCCAGCCAAGGTCGCGGAGGTTGCGACTTAGCAGACCCCCGTTGGTGCGGCATGGTACACCCTGTACCTCGAAATAGCCGATGGGAGGGGGCAAGGGGGGCAGCTGGGCAATGGCCCGCTTGTAGTCAGCAGCCTTTACGCGGATCCCCAGTGCAGCTCGGCAGAAGGTGAGACCCCAGTGGAGGTCAGGGATGCTGCTCGCTAGGTCCTGGGCCTCGTTCACGGGGATCTCACCGAGGTTAATGACCCGGTACTCGTGGTCATTAGCAAGCGGCTCGAAGAAGACGGTGCCGAATCCACTCGACTTCAGGGTGGCCTCGCCCAGAACAGCAGGTACCGCAAATGTGGCGCGGACAAACGTGTTCAGGCTGTCCTTGGACAGCTCTCTGTCCGCAGTCACTCCCCAGATGCCGTTGATCTCCTGGCGGTCAACAGCCCAGTGGAGGCGCGTGCGGGCAAGAGCGTGCGCGTGCTGCTGCACCTCGTTCCAAGGGGTGTCGGGCATCGGCATGGTGGCTCGGAAACGGGCCTCAGGAGCTTCCCAACCAGGGTACAGCCCGTCGACGGCGCCGGGGACGGCAGAGTGGGAGGCAGAGGCGGAGGACGCGCTGGGGCCGTAATCGTCCCGTTCCAGCGGGCGTTGGCCCTTGCCCCTACCCTTCGAACCGCAGACCTCGTGTACCACCGTACCCGAACCGCGGCCAGGTACTCCAGCCATGGAGCCCCGCCCGGAAGGTACGCTCGGGCGCCCGCTCGAACCTATCCCCCGTCCTTGCCCTTGGCGGCTGCCAAACCCCGATCGCTTGCCCCCGAGTACAGACGGCAGGATGCTGAGTGACGGCGAGAGCCCGGCATCGAAGCCGATCTCCCGTAGCGGCGTGTCGAGGGGAAGTGGTGCTCCGCAGCCACGAACCACTCGGACGCCGGGACAAAGGAGGAGCCCGCGCCCCTCGAGGACATCGCCGAGCCGATCATCGAGGTTGGCGGTCAGACAGTGCCGCTTCCCGTCGACACCGGTGACGATGAAAGAGGACGACGGCGAGGAGCTTGCACATCTGGCCGGGGGCGTGACGTCTGGAGTAGCCACGGATAACGGGGGGGTGACCAGCGCGGGCGTGTGCGTTGTTCGGGCAACCGCAACTGTAGCAACCGAGAGCCAGGGTGCACAGGAGCGGATGACGAGCGCGTTGCCGGAGAGAGTGGCGCATAGCCCCCGGCGCGCACTCCGACGCCGGTCAGCCGCCCTTTGCAACCTTCGTTGCCTCGCTGACTGACTCCGCAGTACGGAACGAGGGGGCTGTGGAAGGCTTGGGAGGCAGGGCGCGACGATGGCGTTGGTGAGGTCGGGAAGGACCGGCTGTTGGCCATGAGGTGACCAGACAGTGTCGGCGGCCGTGACGGTGGATGGCCGAGTGCGAGGTCGGTCTTCACGGCAACCGACTGCAGGGAACGAGCCGCGATGCTCATGCTCGTATCTGCAGTTAGCACCAGGAGGCGAAGGGTGGGCGGTTTCTGGCGGGAGTGTCGTGACGGAGGACCGGAGGATCAACAGGTGCGCCGGAGCGCAGGAGAAATCCGGCACCGAGCCAGACGTGGCGAAGAAGACGGAGTCGTCGAGTTCCACTGCGAGGGACACCTGCGGCCCGTGGTGCATGAGGCTCCAGTAGTCGTACGGATCCAGGTCGCGCCCCGACTTTTCACGGCAACCGACTGCAGGGAGCGAGCCGCAACGATCGTGCTCGTACCTGCAGTTAGAACCAGGAGGCGAGGGGTGGGCGGTTTCCGGCGGGTGTGTCGTGACGGAGGACCGGAAGATCAAAAGGTGCGCCGTAGCGCAGGAGAAATCCGGGACCGAGTCAGCTGTTGTCGGGAGGTTCGGCGGCTGCGGCGGCCCGTCGGGAAGGGTGAACAGAGGGGAAGCAGCTGTCTGCAGGACGGCGGTCAGCGGCGCGCCTGTCGTCGGCACGACGGTGGGGCCAGCTGCCACTCGCACGACGACCGAGCACGTTGCAACCGGCACGTCGGAGATCGTGGCGGCGAAGCTGGTGGAGAAGGAGAACGAGCCGCCGACCGCTGCCGCACTATCGCTGGTGGTGCTGCCTTCTGGCGTGGACGTGGCGAAGAAGACGGAGTCGTTGCAATCTTTTTTTTTTTTTTTTTTTTTTTTTTTGTTGACGCCCGCTCGGCGGGAACGGCTTTACTGGGCCGTGTTACTGTCAAGTAACATGCCACGTAGGTTAGACACAGTGTGCCGCACAAGGCACAGGCTAGGTTGAGGTGGGCTAGGTTGCTTGTGGTAGGCTAGGGGGGTGCTTTACCGCGTCTATTGTTTCAGTTTAGCGCAATTATTTCTTTCCCAGGGTTGCAGTGGGTCGTTCCCGAACTCTCTGGGGTTGTCATTGTTTCATTTCTCATATGCTGTTGTTTCGGGTGTTTTTCCTTCAAGTTGCACGGCCGCAAAGGCTCGTGCTAGGTTGGTGCTTCTTATCTGATTGTATTCAGGACGAAGGGGGGGGCGGTGGCAGGAGTCGCTAACAACTAATTGCACACATCAGTTGACGGTCAAATGCGTTAGTTATTGGTGCACAGGTCATGGAGTACTTAGGGTTTAACAGCAGAAGGCGCAGTGTTGACAGAGCTTTGGTAGTTTGTGCAACAGTTGGTGGTAAATTCGTAGCTGGTGCCACGGTTGGAGGCGCAGTTGATGAAGCAACAGTTTACGGTACACTTGCTGCCTTATGCATAATAAAAACACTGCATTGGTAGCTGGCGCGACAGTCGTTTGAACACTATTAGCAGGCGTCACAGCAGGGGGCGCAACAGTTGGCGCAACAGTTGATGGAACACTTGAGCACCATCGTCGGAGGCACAGCTGCTGACGGTGCAGTGGTGGCTGGTGCAACTGTCGATGGAGTAGTTGTAGCAGATCCACGGCTTGAGGCACAGCAGTAGATGTCACTCTTACCATGGGTGCAGCTCGGTCGGTCACTGTCCGTCAGGCGTGCACAGGCGGGCGTTACTGTGTGCAGACGTCACTCTTACCATGGGTGCAGCTCGGTCGGTCACTGTCCGTCAGGCGTGCACAGGCGGGCGTTACTGTGTGCAGACAAGCCGCATCTACCGCAAGAGCGCATCGTCCCGGCTCCAGTTTCCAGCTACCGGCCGCGGCGCCGACGATGTCCTGCTTCAGGCTGATGAGACGGCCAGCCTACGGTCAGGCCCAGTCACTCGCGCTATCATCAGAGGGGAGCGCATCGGCAAAACTCAGCCCGCCTGCCGCCACTGACTCAAGGTCGGGCGTGTCCGGTCTGTCACCAGGCAACGTTTCGTCGACGTGCCCAGATACAACCTCGCTCGCCTCCGAGTCAACAGGTTCTCTGCTGAAGCCCTCTGGCTGGCTACTCGCTGCGACACTCACGAGTGCACTTATCTGCGAGGTGACTGTCTGAGAGCTCCAGACTGACCTACCGTCGCATATGCAGTCGCTTGTGGGCAGCGATTCCCCGTGGCCGGACTTTACCACGGCGAAACGGGGTATCAGCCCCGTGTCCTGCAAGTACTCAAGCGCCATTTCAGGGTGCTTGAACAGGACGTGCCACAGCTTGTCGGCGTTTGTTGCGCCCGACGGGAGGCGTGCCGCCGGATCGGGCCCTTTTCCTCTGGCCGCTTTAGCCCACAAACTCATGCGGTGAGCTTGGCTCGAGGCTTCGACACATCCGATGAACATATGCTCCAGGACGTTCGGGTGGTAGCTTTTGCAGAACGCGCAGCTCCGATAAGCCCGCCTCCTCTCAAGCATATCCAGGTCCGCATAATCTGCAGCGTACATCGTCATTACGAGCGGGTGGTGTCCGGTCCGGATCTGCCGGATCTCCCGCTCCGCCCGCACCGTAAGGTGGCAAGGGCGCTTGACGCTTCGCCCGTCTACAATTCTGGCGTATGGCATTGAGACGCGGTGTCGCTCAGCCCTGATGAACGCCGCGCGTGCCATCGGCTCGGTTGAGGCGAGGGTCGTATACGCTTTATACCGTGTGACTGCATCTTCTGCCGCTAACGGGGGCTCCCCGGGTGCGTTGCCTCTCGTCACCTCTCTGAAATGGTGGAAGGCCGCACGTTTCGCGAGGCTGTCAGTTACCTCGTTGCCGCGTAGGCCACAGTGCCCGTACACGAACTGCAGCGTTGTTGTGTAGCCCTTCTGGGAGATTGCGCTGAGCGCAGACCAGATGTACACGAGCAGCGGTTGCTTCTGCACTTGCGGGCCACCAGCCAGTAGACGAAGGAGCGACTGCGAGTCAGACAGGATGAGGATCCGCCGGGATTCGGGTGTGGGTGCGAGGATTTCCAATAGCGCCCTCATGGCTGCGGCCAGCGCTAGCGTCTCGGCTTTGAGGCTGGAAGGGAAACGGCCAGCTGTGTGGGCGAGGTGTGTCGACCGAAGGTTGCCAAGTTGACGGATCGAGTAGTCATGGCCGTTGGCGATGGTGATCGTTGGTGCACACTCTATCAGGGCGGCAGCCCCACCCCAGGTTCTGGTGTCTGCGTACTGTGTGGTCCATGGTTGCATGATGCGTTCAATGCGAGATCCAGGAGGTGGCGCCGGTGGTTGTTCTCTTAGTACGGACCCATCAGTCCACACTGTGCAGTCGGGCACGGGAAGCTTGAGGAGGTATTGTTCGACGATCCGTTTCTTCTCAGCCGGACTACGCTTTTTCCCCTCAGGCAGGAAGGGATTGATATCGACTGCCGGTCGAGGGAGCCAAGGTGCGAACGGGTTGAACGTGAGGCGTTCCCTCGGCTGCTTGTGGGTTCCGGACTTCACCGTCAGCTCTGCGTACCGACGATTCAGCGTCGACGGCCATCCGAAGGTGTCTGGCCACAGGTGCTTGCGGGGCATCATTCTCTCGCACAGGCTGCCGAGGCGCACGTCAATGTATGTTGCAATTGGGGGGATTCCGGCCTCGCGTGTTGCCACAAAATCAGATATGCCTTTACGGCAGCCAAGGACGTGAGCGATCGTGTTTGTATGAAGGCGTTCGAGGATGCCAATATATTTACTCGCCGAGAGTAACAGAAAGGGCCCGTAGACTGACAAGCAGTAAGTGACCGAGGGGATCACATACGTCAGATACATGCTACGCAGTGTAGCAGTGCTGCACCCCCACGCTTTTCCAGACAGGTGGCGTAGTAGGTTAGCTCTCTGCGACATGCGCTTGACGGCACGTTCAGCATGCGGGTGGAACGTGAGCTCATCGTCAATTATTAGGCCAAGAAATTTTGTCTGCTTGACCCAGCGCACGTTTACCGTCAGCTCGAGGATGACCCTTCGGTCGCGCGACTCTCTGTGGACGTCCAGTATGTCCTGGTTGGAGAATCCACTGCGGCCGTCGACCGTTTCAATGTGCTTCCCGTCGTGTTCAGCATATTCGGGTTCGTTGGCCACGAAGTTGTGGTTCCAGCGCGTTATCCACGCAGGCAGCTGCGCACCGGGAACACTGATGGTCTGCCTCGTACCCATAAAGCGCAATGGCGGCGGGACTGTCCTTTTGTCCCGCGGGCATAGGAAGATGGCTTCGGTTTTGTGATGAGCCAGTCGCATTTTAGCTTTCGTCACCCATTCTTCAACCGCATCAACCACTTTCTGCGCCTTAGTCCCCAGTTCTGCTACCGAGGCCGCTGAGACGACCACCCCCACGTCATCAGCAAAAAGTGAAGGGGTTATGGTGTTGGGACCGGCAGTCGTGCTCCCGAGAGAGCAGCGGAGATCTTCAAGCTTCAGGCCCAACCCGTCAATACAGAACAGGAATAATAATGGGCCGAGGACTGTGCCCTGGGGGACGCCACGCCCCAAGGAAACCTTCTTCCCAATCGTGCCGTCGATTTTGTATGCGGCTGTTCGTCCCTGCAGAAAAGCGTGCAACCATTGCAAGTAACGTGGTGGTACTCCACGCTTTTCCATCGCATTGAGCAGGAAGTCGTGGTCTACCGTGTCGAATGCGTTTGCAAGGTCAAACGACAGTAGGCACGAGAAATCTCCTCTACTGCGAGCCTGGTCCATGGCTGTGACTATGCTCATGGCCTGCTCTTCCGTGCCGCGTCCTTTTCGGAATCCGCCCTGTGAGTCACAAAAGGGTCGGACGGATTTGTCCATCGGGTTATCGGTGGTAAAGATTAAACGGTTCTTTACCATGACCTCCAACAGCTTCGCGATCACACTCGTCAGTGAGATCGGCCTGTACCCCTCAGGTGTACTGTGGTCCCTGTTAGGCTTGGGGACAGGTATGACGTGGGCCTGCCTCCAGCTTGGGGGGACCACTGCTGTCGTCCACGAGATGTTGTACACCTCAAGGAGGAGCCTTTTGGTGTCGTCACCTACGTGTGCCAATACCGTCGAGCATAGGCCGTCGGGATCCAGTGACGTTGTTTTGCGGAGCTCGGTGATTGCCCGGTTGAGCTCCAACTCTGTGAACAGTGTCTCCGCCACTTCGATCTCGCCACTGAGCTGTAAGCTAGGTTTCCACTGCTTGGACAGCTGGGGACTATTCAAATCAAGTCGGCATATATCCGACAGGTGCTCCCCAAAGATGTCAGCCTTTTCCTTGGCATCCACCACTCGCGTGTTACCGACCTTGATTGGTGGGACGGAGTACCTTTGTGACCTGCCGTCAATCCTCCGTATTTGCCGGTAAAGAAGGCCGATATCCGAGAACAGATTAATCTTGGATACTATCGTGTCCCAATACCCAGCTTTCGCCCTCGTTGCCGCGGAGGTGAAGGACTCCTTTAGCTTCTCGTAGGCGCTTGTCTTTTCCTCGTTCTGAGGGTCGGCCGTAGCTTCCGCATGCGCCGTCGCCTTCTCCTTCTCCAAGCGGCTGAGTTCAGGCGTCCACCAAGCTTTGTGCACCCGACCGGATGAGGATGCAGGCACGAATTTACGCAGACCAGCTTGGAGAATGGTCGTTGCCTTTTCAGCGAGTTCAGCGTTAACAGACAGCCTCCCTGCGAGAAGTCTCCTACTCTGCTCGTCAAGGAACGATGCCATCTCCTCCCAGTCAGCTTTCGCCCAGGAGTACCCTTTGCGGGTTTGCGTTTTAGATAGCCGGTAACCTCTCGGTAGCTCAAAGTAGACCGGCCTGTGGTCGGAGCCCCATGGTTCTAGGGCCCTCCAGTTGACGACAGCATCCGGTATTGCGGCTGATATGACAACGTCAGGAGAGGAGGCCCTTGCATGTCTCCTGTGGCACATTGTCGATGTTGCAGGGTCGTTCCAAGTTTTGGCCGAGTTCAGCTGGAGCCAGTCATGGAGGGTTTCGCCCCCCGGGTTTACAGTGCCCCGTGACCAATCCGTGTGGTGGACATTGAGGTCGCCGGCTATTATCACCGTGTCGTCCATTGGGAAGGGGTGCATGTTAATCTTCCTGGATTCTACGGCTGTTGGCTGTGGGGGTCTATAAACGTTGTAGACCTTTATCGGAGGTAGGCCTATGCGTTCGACTGCTACAGCAATGCATTCCATCGCTGTGTCTTCATCGAAGGAGTCCACTGGTAGCAAGCTGGCTGCTAGATTGGACTTGACGAACGTTGCTACACCTCCGTACCCACCACCCCCAGGCCTGTCACGTCGGTACACCCGATATCCAGGAAGCTCGGGGGGCAGGGACCTGTCACTAAGCCAGGTCTCCTGCAACAGGAGAATATCGGGCTTGTAACGCTCGGTTAGGCGGCTGATTTCGTCCCTGCTGTTTGGCGGATACTCACGTGCCTTGAATGATCTGCAGTTGAAGCTGATTACTCGCAGCGTCGACTCCGGACTGTGAAGGCCTGTCTTCTCCCGTCTCACGCCGTTTTGTTTCCCGAGTGGCGGGCCTCGTTTTCCGCGTAGGCTGCGCTGCTCGGTGCCGACCCGCGCGTTTTTCGGACCGAGCGGGCCTGCTGTAGGACTACCTTCGTCCCTAAGAACGAAAGGAATGGGGCATGTTCCTTCCCTCTGTTCTGTTCTGTCTGGCGGAACTTTTACTGCAGCCTAGGCGAGGCTAGACGGCCTAATCCTGCAGGTAGTACAGGGGTTCATTGTACCCGCTGTTTACTCCGTTGTTTGTTTGGTCCTACCTCCAAGGAATCGAAGCTAGGGCTTGCTTCCGGGAGCTTATCCCCGAACGCCTGGAAAGTCTCTCTGGTGGGATTCGAACCGTCGTTGTTCACCTCATAGAGGTAATTTGGTCCCTCGTCCTACCGACTCAGCCAGGTGTACCCCAAACGCAATTTTTTTTTTTTTTTAGTGGGGGCTGCTTCTGTGGTGTTCCTGTTCCACGTCTCGCCCCATCGGCCATGCCACACATTTTTTTTTTTCACTCGGTACTTTTTGCCCGTTCTAGTATCGGAGCTAGGGCTTGCTTCCGGGAGCTCATCCCCGGACGCCTGGAAAGTCTCTCTGGTGGGATTCGAACCGTCGTTGTTCACCTCATAGAGGTAATTTGGTCCCTCGTCCTACCGACTCAGCCAGGTGTACCCCAATTGAATCCTTTTTTTTCATTTGAGTATGATGACAGGGTTAAGGCGTCAGAAATGGGCCAACACTTAGCAGCTACCTGTGCGGGACAATCCGAGACTCTACCGACTGACTCCTCAACTCACCAACTCGACTTTGCATTTCAACCGTGGGAACTTGACGCTGCTGTCGATGAGCTTAAACCGTCGACCAGCCTTGGCCCGGATGGGGTCAATAACTTGATGCTCATCCATCTTGGTGAACGCTCCAAACAATTGCTGCTGCGGCTGATTAACCTTTCATGGTCAAAGGGTGTTGTGCCACCTAACTGGAAAGAAGCGCACATTCTGATGCAGATTAAACCTGGCAAGACACCTGAGAGCGTTGATTCCTATCGTCCGATCGCGTTGACGAGCTGCGTTGCAAAACTGGCCGAAAGGATGGTGCTTGTTCGACTCAACCGAGCACTGATTGACAGTCCAATTCACCCATCACAAGCAGGATTCCAGAAGGGGCGCTCTGCTGAAGAGCAGATAGGAACTGTACAACACGCCTTAGCTCAGGCCCGTGTAGCAGGAAAGAAGTCTGCGCTCCTGCTACTGGACATATCCAAGGCCTTCGACAAGGTGGATAAAACCATACTGGGCAACCAGCTTGGTGCAAAATCTGTCTCGGGACGCTTGAAACGCTGGATTCTGCATTTCCTGCATCGTCGGCGGGCGGCAGCCAAGGTTAATGGGGTACTTGGAAAGTACTTCAACATTGTCAAAGGTGTCCCACAGGGAACGGTACTTGCTCCAACCCTCTTCTTGTGCTACATCGACCCGCTGGCGGCGAAACTCGAAGCACTCATGCCCGGACTGATCTTCACACTGTTCGCGGATGATCTTGCGATTGTGTGCAGTGCCTTTACTGACGAGGAATTGCAGACACTTGCTCAGAAGGTCACAGCTGCTGTTGATGAGTGGGCACAAGAATTTCAGATGAACATGTCAGTCAGCAAGACACACGTCATCTACTTCCCGGTACTTCCGTCTGATCCCATTACGAACATCGCCGTCCACTTCCCGTCGTCCACTGTCAACTCTCGACTCTCATTGCAGGTATTTGGTGATCTCAGTCTGCATCCTTCTGATCTCATTGACGCTGCGACTTGCACATTTCGACTCTCGGACAAGGCGAAACAGTTCAACGACCCGCACCTCACTGCAATTGACGGCCACCGTATTCTCCAGTGCAATGGTATTGAAGTAGCCAATCACACCACTATTCGGGATCCACTCTACGCCTTTCAAAACGTTCACCTTACTTCCGCCCCGCTGCTCCCAAACGTTAGATCTGCCCGCTTCCTAGGAGTCATCTTCGATTCGAGCCTGTCGTTCTCCGATCATGTCTCGAGCATCCGGTTGCGCTTCAACGCAAGACTGTCCAACATGAAACGCATCGCGGATGCTATCACCACGGCTCAATCGGGACCACTCAGATCGCTCTACCTTGCGTACGTTCTCCCTGTCTTCCTCTATGGTATTGGCGTGTTTGGCCCGTGCTTGCTACAGCAGGATTTCCAGTCGATGAAGACCGATCACCATCGTGCCTTGCGCATCATCACAGGGCTCCCAACATCAACGACATTACACTCCCTCTGCCTCGAAGCTGACGTTCTTCCACTCGAAACCTACCGGTCGAAGCTGTCGTGCACCTTGTATGAACGGATAAGACGCCTTCCGCATACACGTGGCTATGACATTTGTGTCAAATTTCGACCGGTCCTGACTACATGGTCACATGCTGCGTATGAAGATCTTGCAACGACTGGACTTCTGAAAGTCCGCCCACAAAACCTCCTACCTCCAACTCCATGTTCTTCACTTGAGCTCCCGCCCTCAATCCACTTCGTCCCCAAGTGCCCCGGCGTTGGCACACACACAAGTGCGGTACGAAAACGGGAAATGTTCGAGCTCTCCCTCGGTTCGTTACCTGATCGGGACATTGACGTGTTCACCGATGCGTCGAAAGCGCCCAACGAACCGAACACTGGTTCTGCGTGTCTCGTCGTAGCGCGCAAAGACATCACCGACGAAGCTTTGCGCAACTTTCCACGACGTCTCTTGGGTCTGCGGATATATCTGAAACGCGTGTCCAAAAATTCCCTGCACCTGATGACGAGCGGCGGTAGATTCGCTACCATCTACCGCGCTGAGCTAATTGCGATTCTTGTTGGTGTACATGCCATTAAATTCTTTTTGCCTCTGATGCTTGGATCAAGAGCACTCCTTCTCTCAGACTGTCAATCGGCGCTCAGGACCCTCGAAAAGGGCCTCAGGCAAAATGATGAGATTGCCATTGCCATCCTCCTGACCTTATGCGATACCATCGCAGAAACCAGAACTAGAACTTGCACTCCAGAAAACATCACCTTAAAACACGTACCTGCACATTGTGGCGTCTGGGGAAACGAGCAAGCAGATATCGTTGCAAATAAGGCTCGCTCAAAAACTAACGATGCCTACACGTGCCTCGATATGCAGTCTGCGAAAGCGCGAATTGTTGAATCGCTTTCCAGTCGTTGGCTCCAAGACCGCCCTAAAAACTTCCACTTTGTTGCGACTCGAGGCCTGCTACCCAGCAAACTGCCAAAGGCACTGTCCAGACAAGCTGAGATTCATCTCTTTGCCTTGCGCACTGGCCACACACCCTTAAATAAGCACTTTCTTCGGAACGATGATCGAAGTTATGATCTACTCCAAGGGCTGTGTTGGCACTGCCACCAGAACACAAGCAAGCCCATGCTTGAACATATTACTCTCCAGTGTCCATCTCTTGACCACTTTAGACACGACTGCCTTAGATTCCCATACCCCACGCTCCTGCCCCATGTGTTCACAGCTAAGAATTGTATAGGACTCCTACTCTTCCTACAGATGTCGCGGGACTTACCAGTGTTCCCCATTCTCCAGTTAAAATTGAAGCAACCTGACCAGTTGTAAAAACCAACACCTCATGTAAATGACCCACCGCTATCTTCAACGATAGAGTGAAACTAGAAACTCCATTGACTTCCGCACTGTTTTGCTAACGTTCTCAGGGGAATTGCCCCCATGTCCAGGTCAGCTTCTGGTGTATTCGATACTTCGCTTGCCCCAGTCTCCCAACTGACCGCTGGCTTTCCAGCCACGTCTCGTTAAATCGTCATGCTGCTGGGAAGTCAGTCCCGAAAAAAAAAAAAAAAAAAAAAAGTGGTGTGGTCGGTGGGCCAGTTCCCCGTAGTTCCCCCGTAGTTCAACATGGGGGGGGGGTGTCTTTTTTTTTTTCGTTTCTTGTTTTTTCGCTGAGTGCTTCAGGGATGCAGCCTTGGGTCCGGGAGAGCATTTCTAAGCTACTTTGCACTTTTTCGTCACAAAATACGGACAATTTCGGGTACTTCGAGCGTACCAAGATCAAAGACCCCAGGAGACAAGCCACCTGGCCCAGGCCAAAATCGGTGAATTTCGGGGGGTAATTTCTTTGTGGCGACCACTTTCTGCAGTCGGCCCTGGGCGGAAGAGCTACAAAGGTGCAGTATTACGGCCCAACTTGCGCAGAGCGGCCATGTGCAATGCGTGCCCCGAAGAGGAAGGAATAGGATGAGAAGGAAGGACAGACTGGGAGTCACGGTTTGACAGGTAGTGACAGGATCAGCTGCGGTATGGAGAGCAGGAAATGTTCTATCGGAAGCCCCGCGCCGGCCGGGTTTCGAAGCGATCACGGGACCGGAGACAGAGGCCCCGCGCCGGCCGGGTTTCGAAGCGATCGCGGGACCGGAGACCTTCGCGGCGGTCGGAGGAGAGAGATGGTTCCGGGCGCTGCAGTATTGGTTGGATGGGATGTGCTGGTCGGTGGCGGGTGACGTCTCAAAACCCGCAGACGTCTCGAAACCTCGCCGTCGACTTTGAAGTGTGGACCAAACTGGATCTTCCGGGCAGTGTCGTAGCGACGACGGATGGGACACCGTTGAGCATGCGTGCGAGGTACTCTCAAAACTTTTAAAAACCGTCGGGGATGCGCTGGAGCGAACGGTGACGGACCGCTTCTGCCAGGCAGGAAGCTGGAGAAGATGGGGTCGCTGAGAACGGTGGGAGCCCCGCCGTGCCTCACGGGGTACGAGATGAGGCCGATCTTCCGTGGTGGTACGGAGACGATGGAAGTGCTCGAGACACAGCTGACGACGGCACGAGTTCAGCGGCGAGGCGTGAGGGATGGATCTTTTCCTGACGTACGGAGGTGGAAGGGCGGAGCGTGCGGCGAGATGGGCGATGTTCAACGCTACGGAACACGAAAGTGGAGTGAGCGGGTGTGCCACGAGCACTAGAAGTGCGGCGTGTGAAAGCGCCGGTGC
The DNA here is from genome assembly GCA_030068145.1 of Diplonema papillatum. NCBI lineage: Eukaryota > Euglenozoa > Diplonemea > Diplonemida > Diplonemidae > Diplonema > Diplonema papillatum. Next base: position 19,728 of record JAPJBO010001851.1, read on the forward strand.
AGCAACCGATGAACCTGGACGAGCAATCGAAGAAGAAGCGAGGCACCAAACGCGCCTGAGCGCGACGATCAAGTCGAGCTAAAGAGGCGAAAGCATGGTCACGTACGAAGAGATAACCGCGACACCGCAAATCGCCACAGATGATTTGTATTCTAACCCAAACTATCAGAGGCGGTCGCGGTCGAGACGGCAACCCGAGCGAGGAGTAAGGTTGATAACCAGAATGACTGTCATAATGGCCATGCTGAAGGCAAGGTTGCGTTGCAGGAGGAGAAACTGGTGCTTGGCCGAGGATAAGATGGCTATGGCGGCACGGGCAGAACAGAGCGCACGCCTTCGCAGTCCCAGGACCTCCGCCCACTTGCATACAGCCGTCGATTGGCCTTTCCCAAGAGGACGAGTTGGAATGCAGGTACCATCTCCGGAGAGCTTCCGGTTTCTCCCAGAGTAGAGGAGCTGATGCAAACGCCACCTGATTGCGGATCACCTTCTTGCCCAAACCCAAGAGGGATAGGAGTGTCGGAATGGCGCGCAAGGAGAGGCTCTGGCTTGTTTGCTTCTTTCGCTGGCGAGAGGAAGACTTCGGACACGGCAAAGCCTTGGGCTTTTCGGGCTCTGCATCCTTCTGTTCCAGAGATCTTGCCCACAACAAAATTAGCCTTGAATGGCATGCTTCGGGTGAGGGCATGCAGTTTATCAAGAAGTAACTTCTTATCAGCTCCCTTCCATGCAGACACAAGTTGGACTCAAGCACATCCTTTCGTCTATCACCGGACTCTTGATTGTGTGCTGCCAAATTTATCTGTGGGCTGTCCAAGATATCCTGCAGATCTCCATCGGTCAGGCCGTTATTTTCAAGGACCAGTACAAGCACGCAATGGTAGCAACTGAAGCTTTTCCTTCAGTCCTCTTGGGGAACGTTGAAGGGAGCCCGGTAGCGAGCTTTACTTAGGTTCCTGTAAGCGTGAGCCAACCGACTTCTGCGAGTCCTACGATAGCGTTCGAGTCTACATTCCAACGAATCCTCCATGCCACGGCGACACGAAGCACCACCCCCCCCCACCCCGAAGGCTCCATTTTTCAAAAGGCTTGGCCCTTCTGTGGAAAGCCCAAGCAAGAGGAACCGTCTTGCTCACTCCAAAGCTCCCGGTTTGGCGCCGGTGTGTGGCGCTTGAAAAAAATCACTACAAAAAAAAAAGACACCCCAAGGTCAGTTCCCCGTAGTTCCCCCGTAGTTCCCCCTGGCTATACCGACCACACCAAAAAGGCTTTTTTTTTTTTTTTTTTTGCAAGAGGCACCACATTCTTTTGGCAGCTCCGGAGAGCCGCGTTCCAGTTTTCGGGCAGGCTTTACGGGCCTCTTCGGGCCGGAAGGCATGCCAGAGAGACACAAGACACATGCAAGAGTGGGAAGGGCTATGGTACAAGGGGGGGGGGGATAACTGTGTGTGGGTGTCCAGTATCTGAGCCTTTCACACAAACCAGCCAGGTGGCGGTTGAGTGAGGTCAGGTGGAAGACCCGGGAGACCTCTCTGGCTTCTTTCTTTCTCTGCCACTGGAACTTTGAGGGGGGGGAGTTGGAATGTGGGAATTGGTATGGTGTGGCGGAGCCCACGGTTGCTTGTTTGTTGCGGGCCTCTCCCCGTAGGGCCTTGACGGCCGGGTATCGAGGCACCGGCGGGAAACGTTGGGGACCGACTAAGAGTCAGACACTGAAGTCAGAGGTCAGAGGCTGTGTACTGGGCTGTTCTGTTCTGTCTGGCGGAACTTTTACTGCAGCCTAGGCGAGGCTAGACGGCCTAATCCTGCAGGTAGTACAGGGGTTCATTGTACCCGCTGTTTACTCCGTTGTTTGTTTGGTCCTACCTCCAAGGAATCGAAGCTAGGGCTTGCTTCCGGGAGCTTATCCCCGAACGCCTGGAAAGTCTAAACGGGCCAAAATTCGCTTTTAGCGCCCGCTCAGTTGGAATTCTTATCGGAAAGTGCGAGATCGTCATTTACTCGTTTCCAGTGTCCCAGGACGGTATTTCTGCTCTCTCAGAGCTTATTTCGCCCGGTTTGCGAAGAACTCAAAATGAGTCCAAAAATTCTCACTCGGTAGTGAACAAAAAAGATTTCCGCCGTCAACGGGAGAAACTCCCGAAAATCGATCACCTCACGCGACGGGCCGAGCGTGAGATCAGGCAGATCCGCACGGGCCAGCACCGCCTCCTTCGCAATTGGTGCCGGGAGGACTACGACGCGTTAGCGAAGTCCGAACGGAGCTCGAATCGTCCCTGCCCGCATTGCGGAGAGGTAGCCGAGTGCCCGGTCTCGCACCTTTTCTTGGACTGCGGCCATGAGGGGACGCAAGGGAAGCGTGACCTGATGTGGGAAGTGGCCTCCCCGTTACGGCGGGAGGGTGGCCAACCGGTGTGGATACCGAGACACGAACAGCTGTGGAGATTGCTGTTCGAACACCCGGAGACGGCACTCGAGTACCTGCAAGGGACCGGACTGCTGGAGGAGTACCGGATACTCGTGCCGACCACACCCGACGAACAGCCCACCGAATCCCGCCCATCCGCCACGAGAACCGCGACACAAACACGCGAACTCGAGGCCAGCGGATTTGCACGCCCGTAATCGGACTCGGCCCCGACTCAACCACCGCATACCGGGCCCCGCCTCGTCCGTCGGAGGGACAACCCCCCCGGCCCACGAGAGCGCGTCCGAGGAACAGTCACGACCGTGACCGCGAGACGGCCGACCCCCGACGTCGAAGCAACCTCGAAGAGCGACGAAACGAAGGCAAAGCGAAGCGAAGTACAAATGGAGAACGAGAGTAGGAAGCTAGAGAATTCTACTCCGGCACCTTGCACTTGACACTTTGAACCAAGAAAGTAGAAAGAGGAGCAGAGGCATTACTAGCGAAAAGCGAATTGATTTGCCCAGTACGTATAGGTGCCTCAAGCATCGCAAGCAAAACTGAGGTCCGATGCTCACCCGAGAAGGTACGGCTCGGAGGAGACAGCATTGAAACATGAAAAGCTGCGCGCCCTGACCACGCCCTCGGACTTGGAGTAGGACCTCAAACTTTTACGTGAACCGAAAACCGTTAACAGAAAGAGAACCAATTTACGTAAACCGAAAACCATTACCAGAAAGCGAACCCAATAACGAGAACCAAGAACCGTAGCCAGAAGGAAAAACAATTTACGTGAAACAAAAAACCGATAAACGAACAAGTAGTAGTCATCACTCCATCACAAACAACACAACGGAGTAAATGGTGGCACAAAGAACCACTGTACGCTTGCCCGTTAGAGACCGTCTTGCCTCGTCTTGCCCGGGCTTCGTTCCGCCCTACAGAACAGAACAGAACAGAACGCCGTTTTTTTAGCCCATGGTCCAGAGGTTACCACACCCACACAGGGGTTTGTGGGTCGGTGGTTCGATTCCCGCCGGAAATCGTTTTTTTGGGTTTTTGAAACAACCCCAAAACCGACCTTTTGTCCATCTGCACGCCAGATTTTGGTCGCCACGCGAGCTGATTGCTTGCCCATAATCGCCAGGGATAGCTCTTTCCATCCCAAAAAAAATTTCCCAAAAATTCCAAAATTTTGACCCAAAACGGGCTGCTTTTCAGACGGAAAATCTGTGACACTTTTTCGTGGAATGGGTGATAATGGGAATTGTCCAGCAAACGTGGGTGAAGGGTGAAAAAGTGGAGATGGAGGGCATCGATCCCTCTACCTCCCGCATGCTAAGCGGGCGCTCTACCATTTGAGCTACACCCCCGATAACGGCCGGAATGAATGAATGAAAAACAAGCACCGTTCCTTCAGCCGCTCAGAAGAGCAGCATCCGGAACGGTCAGGCGTTACTAGCCCGTTTGCGCCAAGAGACACGCGCACGAGTGACAGGTCCACAGGTTAGGGGATAGGACGGAATTCTTTTTTTTTTTTGAGCGCGGGACACTGTACTAGCCTTGTTGGTACAGCGGGGCTGCCGGAGCGGTAGTCCAAAGAAATGCTTCTTCAGCACACAGTGAACGCCACCTCACTGCGACCTGGGCTGGCCTGCATCTGAGTGCAGGTCCGACCAGGTAAAAAAACCCGCGATGCAGTGACTCTTCCCCCTGCATCAGGGTGGATTCGCTTCGTCCGGTCGCGCCCCACCAGATGCAATTACGATCCTCGCCACCCCTTGGGCTATAGAAAAGCTCAAGCGGTGGAAGAGGTCCTGGCAGGCGGCCGAAGCGGTCCGGTCTTCACGGAGGGCGTTCGCGCGGGCGATGTGCCGCAGCTCCGTGATTGCTCCTGGGCACCAGGCCCCGAACGTGTCTACAACTAGCGGCACCGCTCGCCACTCCCGCGGGTCCGGCTCATTTGCGATGATCCTGTTGTAGACACGCTCCTTGACGGCAACAGCATACGCGGCTGCTGCGCCCCCTGGCTCCGCTGCGGCCCTGGTCGCGTAGTGGGGCTGCGAGAGCTGTAGGGGGTATGTGACTGCGACGTCAAGTAGGACGGTGGTGCCGTCCCGGACGTAGCTGATGTCCGGGCGCTTGCGCCGCGTGTTCGCGAACACGGCTCGCTCGATCGAGGGGCCCAGCAGCCCTCGACGTGCGAAGTCGGCGACAATGTCCCGAAGCGCGTTGTGCAGGCGCGTCCGGCGGCCGCTGCCGAAACACGTTTGGGCGTGCGAGCCGATGACGTCGGTCGCCCCGTGCCCGCAGAGGCGGCACTCCCCTGGCGCGGCCGCAATTGGCAGCCCCAGCCGAAGGCGTACTGCCACCGCCAGTTCGGCCGAGGACAACCACATCCCGGTATCCGCTTCCGGGTTGCCGTACAGCCACGCCGAGGCGTGCTTGCCGGAGCTGCTTTGGATCCTCGCCCGGATCCGGTCTTGCGCCTGGGACAGGGCCGCTCCCTGCAGTTGGCTCGAGCGGGCGAGCTCCTCCGTTAGCAGGTCGAGGAGGTTCTTCCGCTTCTCGGTGGCCAAGGCGGACGACCACACCTTCTGTCCTCGCCCCTCGTACTGGGTCCGCGCCTGCATGACGTCCTGGATCTTCTCCAGGACGGACTCATACGTTGCAAGGCGCGGGTCCGCGAGGGACGCTTGGACGGTGTCGTCCTGCTGCCACGTGAGGCGTGGCCCCAGGGCCTCGGACACGAGGGCGGGGAGATGCGTCCCCCCATCTAGTGCCGCCGCGATGTGCGCAATCCCTGTCACGTCTGCGCAGCTGTGGAGGCCGAGGCCACCCATCCTGACCGGGAGGGACGCTTGTGTCCACGCCGCCTCGTCGGTCTGTATCCCGGTGATAGTCGCGAGACAGGACTGGGTGGCCCGGTCGACTCCCGCGAAGTCGAAGACGGACCCCGTCGCGCGCATGAGATGTACTACGCCGACGAAGCCCGCACAGAACTTCGTTAGCGTGAGCGCCACGTGCGCGTCGGGCAGGGACGCTATCATCCTCAGCTTCCTCTCCGCACCCTGTGCCGCCCGCTCGACGAACGCGTGGATCTTCTCTGGCGAGCCACACGGGACTCCCAGATGCTCGATCTCGTCGAGCGAGCACGTCTCGATGCCTTGCAGGCCGTCGGGTATCTCCGCCCCCGCCGCGATCGCCAGTCTGCACTTGCCCCGGTTCAGGCGCAGTCCGACGGCCGCTGCCCGCCGCTCGTATCCCTGCAGCCAGCGCGCGATCGCGTCGAGGTCTCCGCCTGACACTCCATCGTCAAGGTAGAATGTCAGGAGATCGAGGTCGGCTTGGCTCAACGCTGAATGGCCGAGCGCTGCCTCCGGCCCCCCGACTTCCGGCTGCCCTTGTCCCTCCGGGCCCTGCGGCTCGGGCTCGGCTCCTGGGGCCCCCAACTCGACCGCCGGCGGGATTTCCGGGGCCGGCAGGACCTGGGCTGGTCCGGGGTCGACGTGCGCTATCCCCTGCGGCTCTGCCGCCCCCGGGGGGGGGCCGGCCTGGGCCGGGACTGCCGGTGGCCCTTGAACTGGTGCCAGCTCGCGCGCTGGCTGTCCCTGGGGCGCCGCTTCGTCCGCCGCGACCGGCGCGCCTGCTGGGCCTGCAGGTCCGACTGGTGGCGGCGGCACGACGCCCTCCCCTGGCCCGGGTGGGTCCGCCGGGCCGGCCGGCGGCGCCGCTGCTTCGGCCGGTGGCGGCGGCGGCGAGACGACGTCGTGCATCGCCAGGCTGAAGAGCAGGGGCCCCAACGGGTCCCCCTGCTGCACCCCGCACTCAGATGTGAGCGTCTTGTCCCCCACCTGCAGGATGGAGTGCTTGCCGTACGCCGCCTGGGTGTAGGCCAGGACCTGGGGGGCATGCCGGCTGGCGCTGCGGATGATCGCCTCCCTCTGCAGGGAGTTAAATGCGTTCTCCAGGTCCACCTGGAGGACGCCCTTACTTGCCCCGCCCTCCCTGCGGTACAAGGCCGCCACCCTCCGGACGGCCAGGACCCCGGCGTCCGCGCCGGCCTTCACGCCTACTCCGACCTGCCCGCTTCGCAGGAGGACGTTCTGGCCGAGTTCCTTGACCGCCCGGTCGGACGCGAGGACCTTGCCGGCTACCCTCCTCAGAATCTCGCCGCAGGCGATGGGCCTGATCCCGCCCGTCCTTTTGACCAGTGGGACCAGCTTGGCCCCGTAGAGGTATGGCCTGGCGGCCGTCGGTACCCTCCCGGACGAGACCGCCCAAACGGCATCCGCCACGGCCTCCTTGAAGGAGCCGGAGCTGTCCCACAGGTCTAGCAGGTGCTGAGCTGACAGCCCGGAGGGGCCGGCCGCCGTGCCCTTCGGCATCTTCTTGAGCAGCCTCCGCACGGCGCTCGGCGCGGGCCGCGCCACGTTGGGGATCTGCATCGCTGGGTCGCCCTGCCACTCCTCGGCGGCCGGGTGTAGGTCTCTGAGCTGTGCCAGGGTGGCTTCGTCCGACGGGGCCGTCTGTGCTGCCGACAGCGCAGACACGGCTCGCGAGTAGCACCTGTCGCGCGCCCTCTTGATGACCTGGCGCACGGTGGGACCGTCCAGGTCGTCAACTGACCTGACCGCCGTCTGGAGCTCGACCCTGTAGTCCAGGTCGTCCTCGACTGGGTAGGCGCGCCGGCGCGCGCGGCCTTGTGCCTTCCCAGCCGTGATGGCCTGGGCCTCAGACCAGAGGGTCTCGAACAGGCCGTCCCTCCAGAGTCGAACCCGCCGGCGGAGGGCTTCCGTCACTGCCCTTCGGCCCCCCCGCGTGGTGGCGGCCAGGACGAGCGGGGCGAAGGCGTATACCCGCAGCCACCCCGCGTCGTCTGATGCCGCTCGCAGCACGGTCTCGAACAGGGCCGCTACCTGCGGCTTCGCCGTCGTGGGCACCCTGTTCAGCGTGGGCACATTGGCTGCGGCCACCTGGGCAAAGGTGAACGGGAGCGCCGCCCCTTGGAACACCCTGCCTTGGGCCGCGCCCACCTCTGGGGCTTGGGGGGGCGGAGGCCTGGGTGCCGGATCCTGTCCTGCTGCCACGCGGGCTCGGTAGGCCCGGGAACGCGGACACCAGTTGCAGTGCCTGCCCCTTCGTTCGCCTGCCCCTGCTGCGTTCCGGCAAATGCAGGCGGCCGCCGCGCCTTGTGACCCGACTGGCTGCGCCGGGATCGGTGGCTGCGGCTGCGGCTGCGGCTGCGGCGGTCCGGCGGGGCCCGCCCCGGCCGGGGCCGCGGGAGCGTCTCCCGGAGGTCCGGGGTTGGGCTCAATGTCCCCGTCGACACAGAGGTCGTCCCCTCCTCGCCCGGAGGAGACGAACTCTGCCGCGGGGACGTCCGTGGCGCTGGCCGCTGCTTGGGCCGGGCG